>JANHZU010000002.1:520681-533557 GCA_032468055.1 Acrochordus granulatus
GGAAGGAAGGAAGGAAGGAAGGAAGGAAGGAAGGAAGGAAGGAAGGAAGGAAGGAAGGAAGGAAGGAAGGAAGGTTTGGATGACAGAGATTTGCTAGAGTAAGGAGGACAGAAACGTTACCACTGCATCTTGGTGAATAAGATTTATTTGGTAAATAAGATTTGCAATGGCCATGACCGCCATGGCAACCTTTTAAAGACAGACATGGTACTCTGCAAAGCAACCATTATAGCAGGGGTCCAGCTACCTGAGGAACTGTCTTCCTCCAAGGGGATCAGCCTACCACACTTGCGCTAGCAGAAGGGGAATGTTCCAGTTCACCAGTGAATTTCAGCTGGTGGGGTCCAGGAGAAGAGCCCTCTCTGCCGCCGCCATGCCCACCCTCTGGAACACCCCTGAGGCGAGATTGCCCCCTCCCTTTTGGCCTTCCATAAAGGTCTTAAAACCTGGCTCTGCCAATTGGCTGGGCTCCTGTCCGGAGGTGGTTGCTGGATTAGAAGATTCCATCTTTACTCTACTATATACCCCCCCATCTTAACTATCTTTTTTGTCAATTTTAATATACTTATTCTGCAATTATTTATAATCCCATTTTATTGTAAGCTGCCCAGAGTTGCAGGAATGAGATGAGTAGGAAATAAATCTAGGAAATAAATAAAATAAAAATAAATGTGAGAACTCCCATGCCAGATGTGCTTGCTGGCTCTACTGGAAGTACAACCATAATGCTCATTCTTCTTAAGCCAGTTTACACAAGCCCTGGCTTCCAGGGAGATGCTTCCTACAGAAGATACTGCAGAAAGTATCTTTCTGGTATATATATATATATATATATCTAAAAATATAGCACCTAACAATTAGGATTGTCTGAGAAAGCGGATGGAAGCTAGCAAGGTTCGAGGAGGAAGGGGTTTAAGCACATAATTGAGAAGCCACAAAGCTGACACTCTGCCCATCTAAAGGTCACCTGTAAGTGATATACTCCTGCATGAAGGTCAAGACTCAGCTGTCCTTTGGTGCCCAGCAATCCTTTAAGCAAACTTTTTCGATCAGTCCAAGCAACCAAAATCGCATGTGCCGTGATTTCTGAGTTAAAGCACTTTTTTTTTTGCAGTAACTCCCTAGATCAGGTCAGATCCAGAAAAGCATGGGGAAGATTGACCTTTAGCGTATCATGCTAAATGATGGTTTGCTTAATAAATTGCAGCTCGGTGGACGTGCAGACGCATTAAACCATAGACCAAACAACCACTTAATGGCTCACTACTGATGTGGATGATCTGAAGGTCAAAGCAAAAGAGCTTGAGGTGAGATCAAAAGGTGCTTTTCTCTGATGGAAATATTTCAAAAGAAAATAAAGAACGGATGGGGTTGGCTGGATGGCTTCCATTTCTTCCTCCCCATCTGAACAGAGACGTCAATGAATGAGCCAAGATTAAGAACCTATGACTTATGGATAGTATAAATATGCACAAGGCAAGGTAACAACTGATACAGGGCGGTCCTTACCTTCCAAGTGTTTGACAATCCCCCGGAGGCTGTTGCCATGGGCAGCAATGAGCACCCGGTTGCCCTGTTTGATCTTGGGCGCAATCTCGTCATTCCAGAAGGGCAGAGCCCGGGCAATGGTATCCTTCAAGCTCTCACAGGCTGGCAGTTCCCCAGGCTTCAGTCCTGCATACCTTCGTTCCTGTGTGGTTCAGAAAGACAACGGTCAGAGCTGCGAAGGCAGCCTTAGGAAGCCTTGGGTCAGTCTCAGAGGCTGGGGATGACTGTTGGAAGAAAAGAGGGATCAAGAGTCAAGAATAACTCCGTTTATTCTATTCTTGATTCCTCTGTCGGTCAAGAGTTTGATGTATTGTTTAATATCCTGTATATCCATACCAAGGAAGTTTGGACATCATTCCTTTTTTCTATTTTTCCTACTTTTTCTTTCTTTTTTTCTTTTGCCACTTCTATCATCCATTCTTTCCTGGGTTTTTTTTTTTTGCTTGTTTGTCATTTAATGTTTTTTGTTTTGAAAATTAATAAAGTCATATCAAAAAGGAGTAAAGAATAAATGTCTCGGTGGGCAAAATATGCACTACAGCTTTCCTTCACCAGATCTTTCCAGTGAGACAGAGGTCAGGTTGGGAAACTCCCATGCATTTCAAATCCTGGTCTCTCAAAGTTAGTCTGCTACTTAAAAATATGACATAGCTGGCATCTTTTAGACAGTGCTGAAAAATAGCACAATGAAGTATCATGTAGGAGGTCTGCTGTACTTTCTGATTCTTAATGTGGGGGAGTATGATTTTTCTTCCAATATTTGGAATGCATATTTGGAAGGTGGAAGATATATGTCTGCACTTGTGTGGGTGTTTTGATGAACCAAAGAGAACTAAACACTGATGAATACAAGAAAAAACAAACTATTTGTGACATTTTGGAATAATTGTGAGAGAAATCGCTTGATTCTCTCTCTTTCTTTTATTATGACTAAAAGCATTAGAACCATTTCCAGTTCTTTTGTTAGTCTTTTGTAGCAAAAGTATAAATATTATTTATGGATATCTTTGAAATGTAGCAGCTTAAAAATTGGCAAATTTCTAGGTATAAGTTTCGTATGCTACGAACAGGAAAAGCTGCATCTTCAATACTGAATTATTAAATAAAAATAACATGTGTGAGGTCACAGACATTTAATGCCACGTATTTTGAAAATAAAATTTCTCATCTATCCACTTTTTCCATGATGTTTGCGATTAGCTCTGAAGTTGGAGTCAGGCTTTGCAAAGTAGCCTCTAAAGAGCTAATTAAGTAGCATCCTTAACTGCCTGTAGACCAACTTTACATGTTTCATAAAATTACACCTTGGTTTAATTCTCTGTTATGGCTTAGAAAACATGGTTGATGGCTTAGAGTGATGAGTGAGCTCAGAACATTATGCTCATTCAACTAACCACTGCAAATTAGGCTAAAGTGAAGGTAAATTATGCCTTAATGCAATGAGTGAAACATTTAGTGTTGGCCTGTGGTTCCCCACCTCCTTGTTCATGGTCAAAATTGTGGGCCAAAATGGGACTGGAAATGACTTCTGGGTCAACATCGTGATGTAGGACTCTTTCTTGAAATTACTGCGGGGATGCTCTACAACTGCCAGTGGCCTAGCCTTAATTTGTTTTAAAAAGGGGGCTATAGAGATATGAGAGACGAAAGCCCTTATTAGAGTTGTTTAAGATGAGGAGAAGGAGAAGATTTGAGTCGAAGAGCCCATGCATAATGCATTCCACATTCAACTTCTCAACTTCATTACTAATTAGAATATCAGGAAATGCTGACCTCTTCTTTCCTGGAGATACTGAAGCAGAGATCAGTCACGTCACATCCTGAACTGATGACGAATCCAAGTTAGATTACTTCCAACAGTGCCTCCAAGTAAGCATAGTAAGCCATGGTTTGTTGAATAAACCCAACTAGCTTAACATATCCTATAGCTTGCCAAGCCCAAACCAATCCAAACACGTTACAGCTTAAGAGATTATATGAAACCTTAGACTTTTCCATGTTTAAGAAGGACTTTTCTTCTCAGAGGCCTCCACGTTTCTTACACAGTACTGTATTCTGCCCAGATGGAAGAAGGCAAGAAGATTTCCCTCTAGGTAGGTTATAGGAGCCAACTGATCAGCTATTTCAGACCTCTCCTCCAAAAAATACAAGGCAGCAGAACAACTCTACTTTCTCTCTATTTTATTCTCATATCCCTGCTGAAGATTAGATTGCACTGAGGAGGAAAGGAAGACGGTCTCAAGGTCAAGGCCCCCCAAGCTTCGTACAAATGAATCCACATCTCTGAAGTCCTCGTCGACCACCCCAGCCCCACCACCTGCCAGTCCTCCATCAACAGCTGCAGTGCCACTGACCTTGCTGATTACTTTGTAGTAAGGGTGGTGTTCATCCATGGGGGGCGGTGGAATGTCATAGGATCGTCTCCAGATTTTGACCTGTTCCTCCCCATGCTTGGCTGCAGTCTCCGCCTTGTTGAGGCCCGTCAGACCCCCATAGTGGCGTTCGTTCAAACGCCAGGTGCGCACCACGGGCACCCACATCTGGTCAATGTTGTCCATGATGTACCAGAGGGTGCGGATGGCTCTCTTCAGCACCGAGGTGTAGAAGTAATCAAACTCATAACCCGCTTCCTTGATGGCCTGAGCCCCACGCTTGGCCTCCTCCTTCCCCTTATCACTCAGCTCGGCGTCGAACCAGCCACAGAAGCGGTTCTCCTGGTTCCAGGTGCTCTCGCCATGGCGCACAATCACCAGCCGGTGGGTTGGCATTGCTAGGGAGGAAACAGACGCTATCGACCTCAACGAGGAACCAGCACTGAAAGCCGGATTTGGCTGCTGCCTCGAGCTACCCACACCGGGAAGGACCGTGCTCGTGCTATTTATGCAGGTCTTCTGCTCTGCCCTGCCCACCTCGCCCGCCCTGGCCAAGTAGCTCCATTTCCGGAGCCATTCATGCTGACGGAAGAACAGCTCTCCCATTCTGGCCGAGGTGTCCTGGTTAAAAATAGCAAGAAGACAACTTCTTCTGCTGGGTAGGCCAGAAATAGCCGGAGACTTGGTGGGGCTGAGAGGTTTCTGATCAGAGCCCCTCGGGCGACAAAACAAAAGAGAGGAATGGGATGGCGAGGGCTTCCTCCTCTCCCCTCCATGAGCAACCCAGGGCAAGGAGGAATCTCTGCTTTCTTAACTGCCCCAAAGCAGGCAGCCCTCTCCTGAATTTACAGAGTTTATTGCTTGTCTTCTCCCCTGTCCAGAGATCAGCAATTTCTGCATCGGGATCAGAAGCACAATGGAGGATTAATAAACTCTTTTCTTCTGCAGCTGCATTGACTCCTGCAAGATCCTCCACGTGAAGCAGCAAAAAAAAAATGCTTTGGGGATTTTATAGCACCCAAGGCTGGAAGCTATTAACATCCTTCTGTTCTTCTTCTTCCTTACCGTTCTGCCCTTCGCTTACCAGACCCTCCAAAATGTTCAGAGAGCAGGCTCCGAGGGGAAGGACAGTGAAACTGGTTCCCCAAACTCATTCAGCGAGAAACTAGGGCTGGTAAATCCCAACCGCTGGGTCCACACAACACGTTAAACCTCGATATGACCTATGGATGGAGCTGGGCATATTTCAGGCCGGATCTCATTAAAAATGCATCTGGGACTGAGCTAATCTAATCCCTAAAGACGAAAGAGCAGGCCACGGCTTCCCCCGCTCTGTACGACTGGTGGTCCTGCACAGCAAGGCCACGGAGCCGTTGGGCGCTGCCACTCGGAGGGGAAGGGGCTTGGGGAACGGCTCCTCGGGGGAGGTCGGACCCCATGACTGAAGCTGCGGTCGCCATCCCAATCTAGTCTGGGCCGCTAGATGGCGCTGTGGGTCATGCTCAGAAGTTCTGGCTGCCATTGTTGCGCTCTGCATGCGCCGGGCTTCCATTTTCTTTGCAAAAAGAACCCAAAATGTGTCAGGGAATGACGGGAACTGAAGTCCAATCCCTGGAAAAAGCATCAGGTTTGAGGAAAAGCTGCTTTCTTAGTGGTCTGGAGACATGAATAACACTGGTTATTCTTGGGAGGAGAAATCTCTGGTCCGCGGAAATTAAGCAAAGTCAGACTTTGGCTTTATTCCTTTTCTACAGATTTCCTCTTTGGGTGTTATCTGCCGAATGGGATTTATCTTTGTTCTTCCCAGATGACATTATAGTCCCTGGGTATACTGTACTCTACTATGAACTACTGTAAAAATGAACTTCTGACTTCGTTCCTAATCTCCTTCCTTTGGCTTAAAGAGAAAATGGAACATGAAGAGCAGAACAGATAATGTTGGCTGACTCAGATTGGAAGCTTCTTCCAGTCCAATCAGTTCCAGTTTGTTTGGATTATCAACGAAGGAAAGCCGTCTATTGGGTTACTCGACTGTAACACTTTTTCATACAAGTATGCATACAACTACAGGTAGCCTACAGGCACAATAATTTATTTAGCAACTGTTTAAAGTTGCAATGGCACAGAAAAAAGTGACTCAGGAACATTTACAGTGCCCTAGCATCCTTCTGGTCATGAGATCAAAATTCAGATGTTTGGCAACTGGCATGTACAATGGTTGCAGCACCCCTGGGTCATGTGATCGCCATTGAGACCTTCCCAGCCAGCTTCCAACAAGCAAAGTCAATGGAAGAAGCTGGATTCACTTAATAACCACATGATTCATTTAGCAACTGTGGCAAAAAGTCGTAAAATCATGTGTGACTTACATAAGCACCATCTTGCGTAGCAATGGAAATTCTGGTCCCAACTGTGGTTGTAAGTCAAGGACTATCAGTAACATTAACTCTTCCCACTCTTTCAGGGGTGTTGCAATTACCAGGTGGCTTTGCATGGTACATAAACAAGGTTGTGGTTTGGCCTCAAGCCTTTAAAGAACCAGAAAATTCTTGGTATGTTTGCTAAAGACAATAGGGTTAATCCCCAGAAGAATATTAATCTGTGTTAGTTAATAATCAAGTAAAGAACAAATTACATAGCTGCCTTTTATAATCTTGGATCAATAACTATTCAACTGTTAGAGGAAGGAAAGGGAAGTAAAATGATTAACTAGGTAGTTTTCTTGCCCACAGCATATTTTCACAAATGTTCTTACCTGCTCAGCTCCAGCATCTACAACTGACTTTTCTTGAGCCAATCACACCACAACATACAAATGACAACCAAAACAGGTCATAAACATTTCCAAGGTAGGGAGCTCCTTCATTGTGGTCCAAAGCCAAGGGCTGCAGGCACTTACTTCAGAAGCAGATGGAATGGACTTAAATTTCAGATGGCAGGTTTTGGCTGGACAAGCTTCAGCCCTCTGAGGTAGGTCAGGAAACAGATCCCCGAAGGACTACCCGAACTCTGTAGTTACCATAAATAACCAAATCTTAAAAGCCTGACAGCTTTTCTTTCTCCCCATTCTTGTAGCCAAGAGCACCAACACAGAGAAATCTTGAGTTCTTTCTTACCAGCTCCTCTTTTTCAGGGCTCAGTATCTGTAGCTCCCCTTGCATTCTGTCTTCCAGGTTACATCCGTGTTGCTCTACAATAACAGAACAGCAGGAGCAGTTAAGGAACATGCCCATCCCTGTGAAGTCTTTAAAAGACTTTTTAAAGATTTTAAAGGGATTGCTTTTCCCAAACTGAACCTGACTTAAAAGTAACATCAGACTTAAGAGAACCTGCTCCATGCTCCCTGAGCCAAAGAAGAGAAAAGTGGATAAATTCCAGATCTCTTTGAAATCAAAGGGATTGAAGGCGTTTGTTACCAACTGAAGGTCTGTTCAGTGGCTTTCTGGGATCATGTCAGCTGTAGTATCTTCAACAGCATTTTAAATGTTATTTTCATTTGCTGGTGGAAATACAGTTTTCTTTGCTTGTAATTAATATTGTTATATTAACAATAATTGCAAATATTGTTAATATTTGCTTGTAAATAATATTGTTTGCACTGGATTTCAAAGCAAACGGTTAGCACTTGATTGTCATACTTCTGTTGCAATTCTATGCTTATTGTTAGAATTTCATCGCTTGTACTCGTTTAAGTAGACTGTGTTGTAAACCTTTGTGGCTTAAAAACAGGTAAAAACATGCATTTCAAAAGGAATCCTGCCTACCAGATAACCTTCCAACGAGCCCCTCTCTTAGCCCTTTACAAGCCCACCAATTGAATCAGGTGCTCAGTCTGGGCCAGGGGAGCACTGGGTAGGGGTGGAAGCTGAAACCCCAGGCCCTGTTCCATCAAATGGATCTTTCAAAGTGCAAAAATGTGCCAATGGACTTAATAAGGCAACATTTGCATGGGACTTCAAGCCCATTTTTTGATACAAGCAAATCTCTGCCAGTTAAAAGTTGTGACCTATAGAAGGCTAAGCCATTGTGTGTTTGTCTGGTTTTGTATTAGGTAAACCCAGCTAATTTGTTTATTCAAGCCAATATTAAACCATGGCTTATATCACGCAAACTAGGTCCTCTGTCCGTCTAAATAGATCAGGTTGTCTTGACCTGTTACTCTCCAGTATACTGTGACTCCAGTTCCTAGAATTCCCAGTCAGTCTGTGCAGGAAGCAAGGGCAACAACTGGTCTTCCATTCTGATGATTCCCTTTTTACAAAACAGCTGAGTTTTAGATACCCTAACAACTAGCCCTGCAGAATGTCTTCATACGGGGTAGACTTCAAATCTTGTAATGAAGACCCCATTGAAATTTGGGGGTTTGGTTTGAGATAGCAATGCCTGGGAATCTGTAGAGAGGAAACTCTTGAAGCCCTAACCCTACAGGCGTCCCCTGGCAGAACCCCCCAAAATCGCATCATTAGGATAGAATAAGGGCGGGACTGATTTTACACCGCATCTAATCCGACCGGTGGCAAGTTTCCCAGTGCTCCCCAAATGACTTTGAGGGCGGGGAGAGGTTTTTCCGCACCGCGAATCGAATGCCGTCTCGGCGTAACCCAGCGCAGGGGAAGGGGTCGCTTTTCGGGTACCCCACGCGCGAGTCCCAGCCGCGCCGCCCAGTCGAGTCCCGGGTTGGGCTTGCCAGGGCCGCTGGGGGGCGCGCCGGGAGCGAGCCCGCTTCCGCGGCGCTGCGGCGGCTGCTCCAGGCTCGAGGTTGGCTGGGCCCGCAGCCCGGGTCGGGGGAGGAAGAAGGGAGCCGCGGATTTCCCCCGCCCCGCTTACCCCCGCCGGCCCGGGCAGCCGGCGGCCGCGCCCTTGCAAGGCCCGAAAGCCGCCCCTGGGGCGCGGGGAGGGTTGCGGAGAGGCGGGCGATGCACCTCGCCCCCCCCGGGCTCCGCCGCGTTGCATTGCGGCGGTTTCAGCTGCGCGGCCGCCGAACCGCGGGGGCTACCCCGGAGCAAGAGGCAAGGGTCAGAGGCTCTGCTGCGGCAAGAGCGGACGAGCGCTCCCAGAAGCGCCGCGGCTGCCCTTCCCGGAGGGGGAAGAGGGAGCAGAGATGGGGGCCGCTGCTGGTTTAACCCCCGCTCCCATTTCAGCTCCATCTCGCGGACGCGGGTGCGTTGGAATTAAAGCTCCTCCTGGCATGGCCGTGCCGGCTGGGGAACATGGTTCCTTTCCGATTTGGAATTAGGAGCGGTTCGAAACCTGGGGTGGTGTCGCTGGCTTGCGGTCGTCTGCTGACCTTCAGCCGTGCCAGTATCGAGGGATACAAAAGTGGGTGAAAACCAGGCCGGAAAGGAAGACCCCCCCCTTAAAGCAACATGCCTCCCCCCCTCCTTGCTGTGTTCTACTCGGGCACACAGCTGAGATGGGGAAGGCGTAGGGTTGAACTGGGGTCTTACTGGAAAACAGTGACCCTGTCATGCTGTGATGCTGCTGCAAATGATGTCATGTGGGGCATTCAGCCTCTCTAAGGGATCTTCCAAGTCATGGAATCTTCCAATCTGAGAGATGTGGATCTACAGGAAGATCTCTCTCCTAGAGAACCCAGCAGATGCTTTACAAAGGCGATGACCTTTTGAATATTGCAAGGGTGGATTGCCACATTTTGGAAACACGGTTCTACTGTCCCCCGGGATCCATTATTAGTCTGGAAGAACCCAATGGGGGCGTTCTTTTGGAGGGACAGCCGGCCTGCCAGATAGAGAAGCGTCAGGCCTGAAGAGAAACGATGCCCACCTCGTGCCAATTCTTTTCTCGCAGAAGAAACTTAAGCCGCATCTATCTATGGGGAGGAGCCAGCAACTCTATGAGAGAGAGCTCAAGAAATTCAGGGATATGCTTCAGGTTTCTGAAAGGCACTGCCAATGGCAATGACAGTTCAAAGGAATCTCACAGTATTGGTCCTAACTCAAATCTTCTAAGCGCGCAGTTGTGAGCTGGACAGGAAAGGAATACTGAGACCTGCACACTTCACTGGAATTGTTCCCACCATGTAGTAGGGATGAGGGTTCATCATATGCGTCTTGTCCTGTAAAATTATCTGGGGCTACTATAGCGTTTTTGCATTTTACCTTCAGTATTTGTGTAAAGTTTGTCACTTATTGAATTCCATAGGGGGGAATCAGGAAATGCTAACTTTGGGAACTCTACACGTAACCTTGAACTTTAGCTGCTTTAGCTAGAAGCCAAGATCATGGGGGTTGCAGGACTCTGGGAGGAAAATGAAAAATGTTTTGCAGATTATCCCACTGTACTTTTAAATTAGGGCCTTGCAGGAGTTTATCAGTATTAAGAGAAAGACCGCCGAAGGCTTCTCAAGAAAACATTTCTAGTACTGGGTGGATCTGGCTCTTGTGGGCAGTGTGATCAACACATGACATAATCCATAGCAATGGCTTTTTGTTTTCATGGATAGGAACTCCCATTTTGTGTTACATAGGTACATGATCACATCCAGTGAGGTTTAGGAGATAGCACGTACATACCAGCTTAGGTTAATATTCACATACTTTTTCACTTATAGAAGTTCTGTTGTGAAAAGGCATTTTTTTCCTCCTGACTTGGTATAGAAAATGCAAAATTTCCGTATCACATTCTTGCCTAGGAACGTGCTTAAAGCATATATTTCTGGAATTAAAACACCTTGGAGCTGTGCAAGACTTAAAAAAGGAACCTCAATCCTGCAATTTTCACTGGAAACCATTTCTATGAAGTTAGCCATCTAACTATTAACTGGCTAAATTACTAGCAAATCCTGTCTTGACATCATCCATGTCCTGTGAGATTAGCAAGAATGGAAAATGTGAAATACACTAATTGCAAATTATAGATTGAAAGATTTTTTGAAGTCATTTTGAAAAAAATACAGCTTAATATGGATATTTAGCTGGGAACACATCAGGACTTTTCATTTTAGGACTACATTTCTGGATATCCTTCACACTAAAACTCTTTGCAAGCCCTTTGTAGCAAAACTGGTTTCAACCAATGAATTTTACAAGGTACTGCAGAGCCAAGATCTCAATGGAACACAGCCAATAAGTCCTATTATGCCGACAGCCAATGTTACAAAACCAGCTTTTGAAGCCAATGCCAAAGCAATCCAGATTTTATTCCTTGGTATACTGTGTCTTGCATCACCTTTTTAAAAAGTAAAGGAAGTCATGGCTGACTCGAAGGGGCAGTGCTCATCTCCAATTCAGTTGAGGGAGCCAGCGTTTGTCCGAAGACACTTCTGTGGTCATGTGGCTGGCATGACTACTCCAAGGTGTACAGAATGCTGTTACCTTTCCCACTGTGACCCATTATCTTGCATTTTTACATGCTTTTGAACTGCTTAGGTTGGCAGGAGCTGGGGCAAGTTAACAGAAGCTCACCCCATTACGCAGCAGCGCTGTCTTGAGCCCAAGCTTCCAGCTGCCAAGCCGAGCATCTTAAATCACTCAGCCACCACACCCCTTCGATCAGCCTGTTCCTGCCAACATTCTATAATGTTGGTACTTGGACAACTTTCTGGTAACACCCTTAATTTTAGTTAGGAGCATTAGTTTAAATGGGAGCCCAGTAATTATACCTACCACAAAAGCATACTGGATAAAATATATTTTATTCTTTGTAACTTAAAAATGGATTTCTGGAGTAATGTCATAACCAAGAAGCCAATCAGGTAAAAAAATGTAGACTGGATATGTGCATGTCTGCACATGACAAATAACACAGAAAATACTAGGTTACTGACCCGTTGTAGGCAGGTAACGATAGTTACTACAGAATGACAAAATGTGGCATTTAGAAATATTTCAACCAGGGAAGACCTCAAGAAGCCAGTAGTATATAGACCTACCTACCTTACCAAAAATCAAATAACTTGAAACCAATCACTTGCTAAGCTACTGACCTTTCTGCTCCATCAAGAAATGCCATTAATGGAAAGAACAATGAAAAGCCTGGACGTAACAGTAGGGTTTTTCATCTGCTTTTGTTCAATATACTAAACTTTTGGGACAGCACTGTTTTAACCTTATTCTTTTGATTTTTTCTAAGGCTACATAACTTAGGCAGCGTGATTATTGAAGTGCAACCCATTTAATAATACTTGTCTCAATTATGAACTGGAATCTTCCACAGGAAATATCTGAAATCAGTTCAAATTATTTTCAGACAAATTAACAGCAGAGCAAGGGTTTTCTTTGATAAATTGACACTGACTACTATATAGTCATACGGTTAAAAAACCTCCAAAATAGGAAGCTTACCAGGAATAAAAACAGCATTTTAATCTCCTATTGCCCAACTTGTAATCCTTCTCTAACGTCTGTAATATTTGTTATGCTCTTGGCATAATTGATCAGATTTGATACAGTGAGCCATTCCCTGCAGGAAGTAAACACAAAACCACCATGTGGTTTAACTTGTTTTATTTCATTTTGCAAACAAATTTGTCTTCAGTCCAGCTGGACTCATGAGGGAGCAGAAATTGAAACCCAATAGAAACGCAGCAGTCAGGAGCATAAAGATTCAGAGGGGACTAACCCCAGCTACAGAAGGAATGGTCAATTTGTTAAGACAACAGAATGTTATTTCAGATCTCCACAATCAGTGATGATGATCTTCTTGCTTGGCTTGCCATTCTTTGATCCAAAACTCTCTATTTTCCTCACAATATCCATTCCCTCTCTGACTCGGCCAAAGACCACATGTTTCCCATCCAACCTAAGGAAGCAGAGATGAATACTATTGTGAATACAATTTGCAACTCCAGAAATAAATCCTGTCTGCATACAGGGCATGGTTACAGCTACATTAGCAGGAGTTACATTGATAGTTACTTGTGCAACTTCAGACAAGTTATGTTCTAGGCCCGTTGCTTAAAGAAATCAGACGAACCAAGTCAATCTCAATCCAAGTA
>JANHZU010000002.1:536360-551410 GCA_032468055.1 Acrochordus granulatus
GGAACATGGCCAACCAATGAATGCCCCTGATTTGTAGCCATGGACTTGCACATGGAGAAGATTAATGCTGATGCTATATACTAGAGATGGAAAATGCTTTGTGGGCAGACAGAGGCTTCCCCAGCCATAATTATTATATTTTCTTCAAATCTTTAGGGGAACATAAAGCCAAATAGCACTGTATTGGCTGGCTACATCCTTACTATGTCAAGCCAAGAAAACGGAGCAGAGCATGGCTTAGTATGATGACCAAACCTAGCCACTGTACTGCACTCAGTGCTCTCAAAATGTATTTTGCTGAACAAGGACAAAAGATGTCCTCTCCTAAAAGAAGCCTCACTTATCAATCCTTGGTTAAGCATGGTACATGCCTATTGATGCTTCTCCTAACCTACACAACTAGGAAACAGCTGTCACTAATTAGCTTTGGGCTAAACTTTAGGACAGGGGTGTCCAACCTTGGCAACTTTTTAAGATGCGTGGACTTCAACTCCCAGAATTCCTCAGCCAGCATGGATACCCCTGCTTTAGGACTTTGCATGTCATCTCAGCACAAGTTGCTTACCAGTTCAGGCCTCAGTTAAGTCGAAGGCAGCCATAGAGCAGCTCAGGAAAAGACACAGCTGCTTTAAGGCATTGCTGGCAAGAGCTACGTGAACCCTCATGTGTGCTCCAGATGATTTTGCACTTATAAGTCTGGTTCACTGCAGCGCCTTAATACAGACTGTGATTTGAAGTAACCTCACCCATTTGCCTTCTGATAAAGGAAATTCTATGACCCATTTCATCCACCACGGTCATTATTTTGTAATAATCCCTTGCATGTGTTTTTAATATTGCTGCCAGGGGTTATGGCTATTTGCTTTAGAATGGGAACTTTTCAAACAGAGTTTAAGAACAATTTATTTGGTCACTTTGAAGTCAAGGCTGCACAACTTTTTGCTGACCAGATGTGCAAGTTTTAAAATTCCCATCCAGGACAGCTTGTGGCTCTCTACAGTAACTATCTAAATGAACAGTTTGGAGAAGACTGAGTTAGGGAAAGAGAATGAGACACTAATATGGTGACCATATATTTACTTGCTAATAAGCCTAATAAAAAGTTAAGATTTGGATTTGTTACTGTAATCAGAAAGGGCCAAGTCTGGAAAGAGCAAAGATTGCTGGAGTGAGTGCAGAGATCCCCATGTTTTGGGGGTGGATTAACAAATGTACATGATATGGCAGCCTCCAGAGCCAGAATCTGGGATCCATATTGGGTGTATGTGAAAGCTTCCTTCTCACTCTCGTGACGATGGCTTAGTCACAAGCACAGCTAAGTACATGAGCTGCTATATTAACAACAGCCACCATTTGTCTTATCCTTTATCATTGGAGATTAGGAAGGTTAGGCACACCCACATAAAATCAACGCGATAAGGGAATTTATATAGGCTAGGGTGGAAGTGTCTTAGAGCTGCTTTCTCTTAACATCTCGATTCCTTTACTCAAGTGCCCATGTATGTAAGACTGTGTGATCAATGACAAGGCATTTTTCTAATACTGTAGTCCTGTTGTCACTTAAAAAAATAACCAGTGGAGGGGGTTAATTGTAAGAGTTTGCTTTGCTCCAGAAGCATTGCAAGATATCCTGCTGCAGCAGATGAATCAACGATTAAGTGGCATTCTTGTTCATTATGGGATGGCGTGGGGCGTAGCGGGTAAGACGCCGGGCTTGTCGCTGGAAGGCTGAGAGCCTGAATTCAAAACCCAGGGGCCGCCACATAATGGAGTGAGCTCCCATTACTTGCTCCAGCTCCTGTCAACCTAGCAGTTTGGAAGCATGTAAAGATGCAAGCAGAAAATGGGTACCATGTTTGGTGGGAAGGTAACAGCATTCCGTGCACCTTAGCATAGAGTCATGTCAATGACACAGCCACAGAAGTGTCTTTGGACAACACTAACTCCCTCGGCTGTGAATTGGAGACGAGGACCTTCCCCTAGAGTCGGCCACGACTGGACAGGGAAACCTTTAAATTAATAGTTTTTTTTAAATCGGGACTGAACTAAACTACTGAGATTAAACCCAGAAAGTTAAAAACAAATTAAACCCAGAAAAAGGAAAAATATCGCTCCATCCATCCCCACCTCCCAATGAAAAATCTTTTATAGTTTTTCCTTTGGAAGCCAACCCAAAGCTGAGCAAATGAAATCCCCCACAGGGACAATTTCTTTTCCTCTAGGATCCCCCCAATTCCCAGGTAGGATTGCAATTCTGATAGGAAATGCAGTCTAGTACATCTCCTTGAGTGCCTATTGAGATGTTCCCAAGCTGCCAAGGTTGCACCACTGTGATCCTACCATTATCTGAAGCCAAGCAAACGCAGTGTTGGTGTTATTGTTATGCTCACATCCAAAACTACAGCTGCAAGTTCTTCCACCCGAATGGATTTCTCAGAGGGATTCTAAAATAATCCTTAGGGATTAGACCTTGAGAGTCTATGGCCCACCTGTTCCCTCATTCCTCTTCCTCCCTTTTCCACAGCAGAAGTGTCTGTCCTGTAGCTGTCATTGCAGGCTGAGCAAGAGCCATCTGTTCCCTGGGGGAGCCACTGGCGCAGCCATCAGATATGCTGAGCTTCCCTGCTATGCAAAGCATGAGCTCCTGATTTAATTCACCAACAGCTGCCAAGATTTTATTATGTCTCTTAGTCGCAGACCCAGGAAGTACTTCAACAAGATCTCTAGCAAATACTTTTCAAATGGGGCTATGTGAAATTTAGGAGCTTTCAATCTTCTGTGGTTTAAAATCGATTCCTTAAACCTTTGGGATGGATTTGGGCTCAGTTCAGTCTTTTGGTGGTGCACTGAGGCTTCAGAACACAAAATAACTATCCACAAAAAGTGTCCACATCCTAAACAAAATCTTGAAATGTCTCATTTCCACACTGTGCTATGATATGATACAGCTTGGCATGTGGTGTAGACCACTACTGTGGTTTCTAAATCATGTTTTAGGACTCAGTATGATGTCACCTACTGCTTCTACAATAAACTGCTTACATACACAATGGATTGAGGAGAATGTCTGAGCAGTTCATACCTGACAGTAACTTTACTCACTGCATGCACCTCTTTATAGTTTCTGTCCAAACTGAACTTTTAAACTGAAAGGTGAAGGAAAACCAAATCTTCTTAGACCAGACCTGTTAAATTGAATCTGTAGCACCTCAATTCTTCAAGGCTAGGAAGGTCACAAAACTCAAGTTTATTTTTTGCAGGATTCTGTGGTTCAAATAAGCTCCCACAGTGGATAACATGCCATGTTAAGTGGCAGCTACCAGGATGGCAAATCAGAACAGAGAAATAGGAGGCAAAACATAGATGTGTGGCGCAACATGCTTGAGTTGGAGAACTAGAACCTGTTTCTATGCCCATTGCCCAATAAAGCAGCATGAATGAATTCTTCTACATCAATCTTCTTCTTTTGGATGCTCCCCTCAGGGGTCGCCACAGCGAACCTTCCGTTTCCATCTTCCTCAGTCTTCAGCATCCTCCTCAGCCACACCAACCTCCTACATATGCTCTCTCACAGCATTCATGTACCTCCTGCTAGACCTTCCTACCTTGTTGGTTAGCAGTACTGCTGATGGTTGTTGGTAACCCGGGCTCAACAATCCGGAAATCTGTTTATTCACATATTAAGTCAGCATAGGTTTTATGCCAGATGCCTTTCCTGAGGCTTGGGACCAGCACTAGGGCTACACTGGTTAACCAGTGTCTGGGTTTTCTTCTACATTAATAATTTTGTATTAACCAAACATTTCAGAATAAAGTTGCAGCATTGACAAGCATGCAATGACTACAGCTTTATCTCTTGCATTGTCCTCTCCAGGAATGTAATTGCTGTGCATGGTTATCTTCAGATGTGCTGGATTATAACTCCCATTGGACATTTTGAGAACTGCTATCCAGCACATCCAGAGTACACTTGTGGGGATGCAAGCATGTTAGGGAGGCTGCTTTATGCTTTTCTGCCAATGAAATATCATTGGAGTGAATAGCAGGAAAAGAGACATGTTCAACCATTCAATAATCTAATTATTCCTTATCAGAAACTTCTGGGTGCCAATATGAGAAGAAAAAAATTTTTATCATAGGATTTGTTTACATGCTCTAAGGGGCATGGCTTTGTCCTTATAAATGTCTGTGTCATGCCTGTAATAAATGACTCCAGTCATCTCTTTCCAGAGAAAGAATGAACTTGAATTAGAATCAACGATAAGTGAGAATGGATTTTGAAGTTTTGTAGATAAAAATGGACCAGCTTCTTTCAGTTTTTCCCAATCTTCGTTTCCAAGCTTTTACAAGTCAAAGATCATTTGTGTTCTTCACCTGGAATAACCTTTCAGTAAGTTCTATTTATTATAACCTAGTGAGAAAAGGATGATAATATGCAGCAACACTGTGTCCTTTATGCAGATGTTTTTATGACAATTCAGAACTGTAGAAGAAAAATATTCTATGTAGCTCTTAGGATAAAACTTGGGCTCAGACTTGCTGGTGTGCTGAGAAGCAAGGATGCCTTCATTGGAAACCCATAAAATGGTTATTAGTAGGTCTCCTGGAGTGTGGTCAACAATACAAATGCAGGGCAATGCAGGAGGAAGGGGGGAAGAAAGAGCAAGCCTTATTCTGAATAATGTATTATAATCTACTACATTATTAATTGATGAAAATTTGGTAGGCCTGCATAATTGAAAGCATGAAATTCCTAGCAATGATCTTACCCGAATGTTGAAATCATTACCAGTCAAAATGATCTCTTGCTGCTTTTGCTCACAATCTGCATGCCAAGAAAAGGAAAAGCACCGAAGGGGACATTCTCTGGCCGTGTGCTGGCGATAAGGGAGAGGACGTTCCGAATCAGCAAGGCGACCTGATCGTGACAATTCTCCTCCAGTTGCTGCTGACCAAACAAGCTGGACATTCGCTTCCAACTTGGAAGAGGAATTCTTATATCCTCCTCCTTCCTGTCTATTTTTATCATCTTCAGCATCAATTTTCTGTGTGCCACAAGAGGTGGTCTCAATCTGGATACCAACTCATTTCCAAGACTTGCTATTTTTTTGAAAAAAATACATTGACATCTTGGCTGTCTTCCTTTCCCAGTAACCTGTGAAGTTCAGCACACAGGACCTTGATGTCATTAATATCCCCACAGATACAATAATCCGGAAAAATTATGTGCTTGGTGACAGTTAACGCAGCCTTACTGTGCTTCTTACAGGCTGGTTGATATTGTGCTGTGCAGATCCTCTTCTGTCTGTCACACGCCTCTTTTGGGAGGACTGAGGTTTATATCTAAGCAAACAAAGTACTTTTAGTCCTCGATTTCTCCACCTTGTTATAAAAGCTTTCCTTGAGCTTTGCAGTCGGGCACTCCGTAAGCAACAACTGCCTACAGTAACAAGCATTTTTGCTTCCTCCCAAGAATCGTTCTGGGCCCAAGAAAGTGCCTTTCCTTGCTGCTTAACACTTCAGCAAACATTTTATCCAATGCTCCCCTGCCAAAGTTTTGATTTTCAAAATTTCATCCATTTCCTGGAGACAACCTGGCTCTTGTCCAGATTTTGGAATTCGGGCCATCCATCTCCTGTTTTCCCTCTCTCTCTTTTACTTGGTAAGAGCCTTGAGTACATTGAACCCTGGTCTTTCTCCTGGGTTACTGGAACCTGCAGTTGTAATTCCATCTATTCCAATTACTGCCTCTAAAAGGGGGCAGAGGCATTCCAAAATGTCACGCACGTTTTGCAACTTAATCTGCTGAATTGGAGATGGGGGATCAAACCTTGATATGGTGGTGCTCTTTAGTCTGACGGCTGAACTTCCGGGCTTGGTCTTGGAACAAGACTCACCTTGCTAAGTGCTCTTCTCAGCATGGTGGCTTTTTTGGAGGACTTTAAAGGAAACTTGTAAGGTAGATTTTCTAGGCCTGAAAGGGACAAGTACACAGACAGAAACAGGTATACCCACAGAAAGCTGGATTCAGAGATCGTCACATATGAAATTAATGGGATTTTACTGGGATTTTAGTTGCGCGCACAGGTCATCTTTGACTTATGACTATGAGCTTGGCAATTATGGTTGTAAGTCGTGACAGTTGTAAACTGACCATCATGCAACTGGACCCAATTCTAGACTTTTTTTGCAGTTGTTATAAAGTGAACACAACAGTTGTTTAAGCGAGCCCACTGTTCTCGATGGGACTTTGTTTCCAGAAACTGGAAGTAAACACTGGTTTCTGGAAAAAACATTGTAAACTGCATTCATGTGACCGTGTGGTGCTGCAAATGGCCGTATGTGCAGGTTAACTGCTAAGTGCCTAAAACGTGGTCATGAGACTGCAGGAGAGGGTGGTGGCGGACGCCATAACTTGGAACTGGGCTGTAAGCAGCTTTTGGGGGTCCACTGCAATTTTGAATGGTTGTAAATCAAAGACTATTCATAGGTAATTTTTTAATAGTCGTCCCTATACAAGCATACATCAAAATCCAGCTCACTGAGCACCGTCGTTATATGGCTAGCCCAGTGCATTCTGTTCTGATCAATACGCCTCCTGATGCTGCAAAAATCTGCAATTGCAGCAGACTTCGGAAACTATCCTGTGACCTTCAGTGGACAAAATCTGTGCTGTACCCCTGATCTAGGGACTTCCTTTAGTACAGAGGGGAAGGTGCTTCTTGTGAGACATTCCCTTGTCCTTTTGAGCAATTCTAACTTTCCCTTCCCGGCAGAGCAGGTCAACTTAACATTGCAGTAATTTACTGCACAAAATGCCCAAAGTTCTGCAACTTGACTTAGGTAGAGGTGCTTAACTTTGACACGCATGAAACTCCCAAAACCCTATCTGGCTCTGCCACATTTGCACTTCAAATTTAGTAGGAAAATAGCTCATTTGGGGTGGCTCATTTGGTGTTTTTGGGGTGATTCTAATGATGGTAATGGGACTATGTAACCAAGTGTTGCCATTCTTTCGAATACTCAGATTTGATTGAATATGGGCCAAAGTTTACTGAATTCGATTACAAACATCTAGAAGAGATTTAAATGTTGTTTTAGTGGAGGATACCAGGTTCTCTTCAAAGAGGAGGAACATCCCTCAGGGAGAGAGATTTTTAATAACTATTCAAAGACTTTCCTTCCCTGCAGACTTTCCTCCTACACCATCTTTTTAACTTTCTAGCACAGCCCCAAAGAAAGTTTTTCCTACTCTTAATTCTGTTCTCCGCAGTGCTAGTATTCAATTGCTCTGATTATTTTTCCTTTTGCTACAAATGACCATCTCCAACCAGGCCAGTTGTTACATTAAAATCATGCTCCAGTCATTTCTTGATCTCTAAGACATTCCTGCCAATTTCAATATTTTTAGGCCTTTGGTTGGACTTGTCTCTTTAAGAAATGACTTTCTACATTCTTCAGATGAGGAGAAGAAAATACTCAAGAGTGTGCTTTGCCCCACTCTCCACATTTACCTTTTGATGTCATAAGCATTAAAACTTGAAAGTCAATATGGCCCACAAGAACTGTTTGGCGAGCCCCACCAAAAAGAATCCTTTAATATATAGCAATAATGAAACAAGATACACGAAAGTCAACAGAGCTGTCAGCACTTGGACACAGGGACTCCCTGGCTCAGGAAACCTGGCCACAAACAATGGCTTGACTCTTCACAGACAGACCACATTTGGGACCTCTTCACCATTATCCCAAATGCAGTCTTAACCAAAGTAGGTTCTGGGGCAGGATAGAGGGGGAACAGAAGGCCAACACACACACATTTTAAAACTTAGTTTTTGGACTTGTCTTGTTGCCACTTAATTTCTGGGGCTTGGGATTAAAATGAATAAAATCTTAGCATCCAGATCCTCCTTTGGTGGGATGCCCATAGGTCAAATGCAAGGGACAGGCCCCAGCTACGGCTAACTGCATCACGCCTCTGGACGGTGTACTCTGTCCCATGTGGAATGGTCTATATTACAATCTAGGAAGCTTATACACATTTATACAGAGGACTTTTGCCCCAAGCCTGGGGAGCCCTGTGAGACTATACAACAAGAGTGATGAATTTTTAAAACATTTTCTTTCCCATCCTTCCCATGTTTGTTTCCCCCCCTTCACTTTTTGTTTCCTTTAGTGTTTCTACATTATGTACACTGTTGTGCTTGTAGATGGATCCATCAACTGATGGAGACAATCTGTCAGGCTGAATCTGAGGAACTGTTGGTTCTTTCAGTCAGAGATGCATGTCTTCGCTTTGCAGTCAACGGGGAAGTCAGAGGAATATTTCCAAGGTCCTTCTGCAGGGAACAATCTCCTTTTGAAAAGAGACAGTGGGCGGGTTGCTGATCTGGATATGGGATTGCTGTCACTACATCCATTCTGCTAGATGAACAGCTACTCTGTCCATATCAAGGTTTAAGAGAACAGACAGGGAGGACTACTGCAGCTCATGGAGAGGAGGGTTCCAGACCAGGGAGATGCAAGAGCAGGCAAACTTCATCTGCTTCTTCTAAATGTAGTGGAGCTAAAATGTTCCCTGAAGTTTGTTTTTTAAAATCCATGGGGAAAGTGGATAAAATGTGAGGCGTGTTTCATTCCATAGCTTCAGATGATCAGACTAACTGACTCATCCCAAGACAGCAAGAATGATGCATGAGAAGGGAGTTGTCAGTTCTACTAAAATTTCAGAAGGCTATCCAGATACATTTCTCTCTTCCTTGGCTGCAGGTTTGTAGGAGATATCTTGGGAATATTATTAGAAATCTGAAAGTGCCCAGTAGCTGATTTGGCCCAAGCAATATGATAAAAACTCATTTTTCAGGAACAGTCCCAACATTGACAGCACCATCTCTTCTGGGCTAGAAGGATTTCCCAAAACAAGTAAAGCAAGCATTCCTAGTTCCCTTGGGAGCCCTTTTGTAGGCAAGAGACAATCCTAGCAAAAGGGGATGGCTGTCTGGCCAAAGTCCCTCAGGCTGATTCACTGGCAGGGTTTCAATGGCCACCACCAGGATACAAGGCAAGGTCTCTCTCTTGATGAGAGCCTGAGAAGGTATGGGATGGATAGTGAGTGAAGGTGTGTGTGTGTGTGAGAGAGACAGAGAGAGAGAGAGAGAGAGACTGAGATTGTTTTGGAGCATGATGCCCATGTTCCACGGAGGGAGGCTTCAATTGTTCTCAAACAATGAGAGCAGATCATCATTGCTATTATTGGGAAGGTCAGGGGGTCCCAAGTAAGACAGCAGCTCATCTGGATTCGTCAGCTCAGGAAGAAGCTGAGGACAAGATAGAAAGAATCAGGGTTATCTACCAGCTCTGTGATGACAAATGATAGAACATCGTAAATGTGACCAGGCTGCAGGATCAAAAATACATTCAATCAGAGAATGATATGGAAAAAAAGAACAAGGAAGAATCAGGCAAGAGGCCTGGAGAAAAGATGTGACAACCCACAGAGCAGAAATCTGACATTCCCATTGCCTTGTGGTTCACCTTTTCAAATAGAGACATTTTAATGTAATTCTGGGGCTAAGTTTCAGCCCCAATATTTAAATCAAACTGCTGTTTTCTGCCTTGACTGTCTGACATGGGTCTGTCTGCCACTGAAGAGTGAGACATCAAATTAGCAACCATGTGAGATGGGAGCTATTTTTGCTGGAATGTGCTCTTCCAAAGAATACACCTAGTTCTCTGTTTTCTGGCAACAAGTGAAGATGATTGTTTTCTGTTAGACAATTTAGCAATATCAGAATGCCATCATGCTTCTCATCTGATGACCTTGATGCAAATACCCTGTGAATTGTTACCTTTTTGATTCTTGTATGTCTGGTGTTATTTGACCTGTGTTTTAAATTGTATGCAATTATATTAAAAGCCTATGACTGAAAGAGACATAAATTTTAATTACCTTATAAAACAGGGCAAGCCATAACAATTTCAATGTTGCCCTGAGTCTGTAGGAAAAGTTCTTTGCATTACCAGGGGCACCACCTAAGCAGAATACCTCTGTCCCACCTTCCAGAAAAAGGACTTTGCTAGCCTTATAGTTTTCCTGGTGGTTCAAGGAATGCCAGCACAAGAAGAAGAAATGGGGCTTCCAAAGACAAACAAAGTCTCTGAGATCCCACTGGAATGAATGTGGCTGCTGAGCCAATGGAAACTACCTTCACTGCCCAACATACACATCCATGGGAGAGAGAAAAGAAAATAATTCAGGCTTTGGGAGATGAGGTTACTTCTCCTTGTACTGCATTCCATCTGAGCTGAAAAGCATAGAACCATAGAGTTGAAAGGGGCCCTGTAGGCCATCAAATCCAGTATCTTTAGGAACAGGCACAATATTTTGTGCATGTGCCATTCTATTCACAGAGCAGGCGATTTAGGGCAAGTGTCTGAATCAAAATGTACATGTTAGTTTTCTCCATATCCAGAATAAAATGGGGTTCTTGTTCTAGGTATAAGCCCAAACCTATTTGCTCCAGGCAAAAGTGCTAGAGGTAGAGGGCTAAGAGTGGGAAAAAGCCAATGATATTGAGAGCAGTGATTGAATGGAGGGGGAGAAAGAGAAGGAAATGCATTGGGAAGATATATTAACCAATAACTTCAGCAAGGCTGGGAATCTATTCTTTATAGTTGAGACCATTCTGGTAAGAAATAGGTGCACAGGTCATCTATCAGTGAGAGCCGAGGGGAGGGAAGAAAGAAAAAGTACTGGTAGATGAGGGCATGAGCTGGTGCATCAGCACCAGCTTAGGGGAAGGAAGACAGGGAGAGATATGTACCAGTCTTGCACTTACTGCCTCAAAATCACAGTAGGACCCCTCTAGATTTTCCTGGGTCAAAATTCTAAATAATCCAAAGGTTCTGGGTGTTTACTGGAAGTGGTCTGAAACTATGTGGCAGAACTTCTGGAAGGCAGGTTTTGGAGAGGCACAGTACTACCTTTGATCGACTTTAAGCTCTAGGTTCAAGAGCCCAAATAATCGGAGGAGCAAGCCAGCTCTACAGCAACTGTTTGGTTGCAAGCCGAATGGGGCTGCCTCCTTTGCCTAAGACTACAGACAGAGCCAGCTGTCTGGTCTTCACATGGGTCGAATTTCACCGTTTCTGGATTCCATGAATTTTCTAATAGCCAACCCCTAAACCTTCAGGCAAGACCAGGGATAGACAGAGGGGTCTTGAAAGGCTGATAGGGATGCATTTAGCACTTTGGTCAAATATCTTCTAACCAGGCTTCACTAGAGAAGGAACAGAGAAAGGAAATAAAGGTCAACTGGTCAGCCAAATAAGATTTAGGAAGTAGGGTATGATCACCAGTAAAGCTGAGTATCTGAAGGGCAAAAGGGCTGGGTGCAAGATTCAGGCCCTGGAGAAGCATTGGTGTTGAGGGCTTGATTTAAGACCCATAATTTTCCAGGATGCACATAGGGCAGAGAGGAACCAGCCCTTTGTCTGGGCAGCCTTTCAAGCTGTCAAGCTCCAGACCCTGGCTAGTGGGATTGAAGAAACCTTTCTCCTTTGGTGACTGCAGAAACTCTCCTTCCTCATCACTACTTCATTCTGTCCTTCAGCAGTTTGATGAAGCTGCCACTGATGCCGCCTGGAAGGAGAGAGACTTCAGAGCAGAGGCAGCCAAGGTATTTTTAAAACTCTGGCTCTACAAGGGCATTGCAACTTGGGTCCAACATGGTGGTGGGAATGTCTTTTAAAGATAGCAAGTCTCAGGCAAGAAAGGATGCCCAGATGCTCTTTGGAGGAAGATGGAGACCGAACCAGGAAGGTCAATGGCACAAACACCTGAGACTTGCTAGCACAAACACCTGAGACTTGGAAATTAAGACCATGTACAAAGTTGGGGTGGGCAAACAAGCCTCCAGCCTTTTTTCTGCTTTTCAAAGCACCTCTTAAAATGAGTAGAACTGAATTTTTCAAAGCTTTATTTTGTACTGGGGTATGGTTTAGGCGCAAAATAGACCTTGTAGAGATTTAAGCCATTTGATTCATTCCTTATTCTGCCCTCCCAAATGGGGCAATTTTTGTAAAAGCCTCTACAGTTATCTACTTTGATCGCAACCTTTTCCCACAAGCCATGAGGACATGCACAGTCCCCATCCAGCAGTGAGGGAGCAAAGGATGTTTTGTTTTGGCCCCTTCCCTCCACATTGTGTGCCACTTAGAGACCTTCTGATGTTCAGCTGCCTTGGGGTACTCAACCAATTTAGTTCCTATATGTTGGCAAGTTGGGGAGCAAAGGAGTTTTGGGCTTCTAGCATATCTAGAAAGAGAAAGGGGAAGGCGAGCCTGAGAAGAGCAGCCCCATGTTACTTACATCAAGGGAAGGCTCAGCCCCTTCCACAGGTCCAGGTGGTGCTCCCATCCCAGGACCAGGATTGAAAGGCAGTTCCCCTCCATGTGCTTGGCCTCCGGCGCCTGACTGTCCTGCTGGCTGGCGTGATGGTGGGGGTGGATTCCGGTGATGGAGCTGCGGTTGCTGCTGCTGCTGCTGTGGCGGCTGCTGTCCTGGCTGATTGCTGAGGTTGGGATTATTTAGGCCCTGCTGCACAGGGTTGTGTGAAGAAGGATCCATCCTGCTTGATGGAGGCAGCTACAGTTACAAAAGCAGAAAACAAAACTGTTGAGAAACAGCAGTTCTGGGGAAGAGGGGGCAGAGCTGCAATCCTGAGAGTGCACCACAATCCCACATTGCAGAGCTTTTCTCTGGTGCAGACACCTTCATCTTCTAATGCTCTCCCTTCCCACTGTGTGGACTGCGTTCCCACATATTGCTAAACCACACTTTTTGCTAGATTGGCTAGGTCTGTATGAGGTTCAATAACAATGGATTTGTTAAACCCAAATCCACATTCTCTTTTAGAGCAAAATATGAAGGTAGCCATCGACATGTCTCATGTTAGCAACAAGGGTCGTAATGGGTCAACCCTCCTGGGGAAACCAGACAGAAAATGACCAGGTGAACCAAGTCTACTTTATTGTAAATCTTCTAAATTTCTTCCCCTGACCATTAATCCAGGGGGGTTCCTCCTTCTCGTAACTGTCTCCCAAGGTCATCCTCACATTCCATTATGTGGTGCAAGCATTAGACTTCATCTTCCTGACTTCAGGACATTGTGCATTGGGGATTCAATGCCTGCACTGCAGAGATTTATTTTTGGTTCTATGACAGTGCCTTATTCTGAATGGGACATGCTTTCATCCAGTATATTAAAAAGGTGCAGACTCTCTCTCTCCCACAGACACACAAATACATACACTTTGGTCTAGGAAATGTTTACCAAGCGCTTCTTCCAGCATCAAACACCTTCAGTACTTTTATCTATCTAATTCTTCACGATCCCTGGCAGAGGTGTGAAATATATTTTTTGGCAGAAAGCACCTTCCCTGGAGATAATCCAATGAGTCCCCTTCTTTTCCTCCCTTCCTGCTCAGTGGGTTGCCTAAAATTAAATTCCATTCAAAGTTGCATGGTGTAGGCTGAGGATTGTCTGTAGTGCAAACCCTGCTACTCTGAAGGGCAGATTTAACACATCTTTGCAATGAGGCTTATTTTATACATTGAATCACTTGAATTTTTTGGTGTTTTTTTATTGTTGGCTTGTTTCATTATTCATTCCTCCACCCTGGAGTCCCATGCAAACAAAATCCACTGCTGACACAATTAACAGAACTGGCCAAGAAAGACAGTTTGTGCCATGCAAAATGTGGTACTCCCACATTCCTGCATGACAGAATTGGAAATTAGCTGCTTGCCAAGAACAGAAGTCACGCATCACAGTGGCTAATGCGCCACTTCTTCAAGGCTCACTCTCAGCACTGCTGACATCCAGTCACACCTAGCATCTCGGAAGGGTCTGAGGCAGAACTAAATCTTAGCTCTAGCATCTGCTGAAGTTTTATTATCCAGCTGATATCTCACTTGGCACACTCTGCAGGGGAATAAAGCCTAAACCTAATAAATCTTGAAGTTCTCTGGTGCTTCCTGTACTGGGAGGTAGACAGAAGGGAAAGGTTATAGTTTAATGGACAAGGCTCCTTTTGCAGGCCAACTGGGGAAGCATCCAGCTTGCAACCCCGTAGACCAGCTGTCAGTCATTGTGGACAATAATGGGTGAGATGGACTGAAGTTTCAGATTCTTTGTAGGGTACCTGCCTACGCTCCTGTGAATCCTAAAGACTTCTGGCAGCTGGCTGGATTTTTCTTTTGAAATTACCCTCCTCCTAAACAGACCAGGGCAGGGACCTTGTGATAATGGAGGAAAGGAAACCCTTAATGTGGAAAATAAGGAAGACTGGGACGTTTTTCTCTCTGTGTCATGATACTAGAGTTGGAGATCAGCCAACCAAAACTGTTTGGCAGTTGATTAAAAGCAGACAAAGACATGGGAGGGTTTTATAGCATTCACTGCTTTACATGCTAAAAGAAGAGCCAATAAGTTCAGAGAGTAGGGATTTGCCATATGCTCTGGTTGGGAAGGCCTGCTTTAGTAAGATCTTGAAAAGAAAAGTTGTATATGTAATAGCTGACTTCTTATATAGGTATTTGCTGGGGAAGGCAAGGGGGTAAGTGATGTCACATATGTTGTGACTTCACTGTGCAAATGACATTCATGTGACTGATACAAATTATGCAGCTTGCATGGCTTATGGGATGATATCATGGCTCAAATGACATCGGTGAGGCTTCTAATAGACACTCATGACCTCCTTCCAAGATGGCAAATGGATTATGAGTTACATGGATCAACATTCCATCCTGGCCTGGATTTTCTTGTGTTTTTATGCTTAAACAACTCTTTCTTGGGCTGTAGTAAAGTCAGTTTCACTAAAATAACATTTATAGGAAGGTGAAAATCCCTTCTAGTCTCTCTTATTTGCTTTAACACCAAACCTTGAGCACCAATTCTTTGACCCTGAAAATATATTTTGAATCCACTTTTACGAGGCTATGAGGAGTAAAGTGAAGCTGTTCAACATAAACATTGAATATTTGG
>JANHZU010000002.1:551510-567435 GCA_032468055.1 Acrochordus granulatus
ATTTGGGCTTTTAAGTGTTTAACAGCTGTTTTCTCCAGATTGGGATTCCCCTGTGTTGGACTACAACTCCCATTAATGGCTGTGTCCCATTTCAAGAGCCTGAAATGTTGAGGATGGATGTTTTGCAGAATGAAGAGTATGGAACAAGCTCGGAGCTAAAATCAAACGTCCTTCCTTTCTGCAAAAATGGATTAAAATAGACAATGCATTGCATTTTCTTTTTTCTTTATTTTTAAGTGTCTTGTACAAACAGCTGTCTGTTTAAGCAAGCTTCTGATCATCCATGCCTGGCTGACTCCCCGGGAGGACTCTTTCTGTGGATGTTCTCTTGAGGATTCTCCTGATAAGCATGGGAAAAACTGCATGATCACAGGGTAAAAATGTGTCATTTGTTCAGCTGGATTTACAATGCCTCCTGGTGGCTAATACAGAAAATCACCAAAACAATCTTGCCCTGTTCTTGTGTTCACATGCCTGCAGCTAAATGCATGGTATGAACTGTATGAAAATCGCTACTCCATAGCCAGAAGCTGTAGAAATGGAGCCTCGTGATTTTGCTCGTAAGGTTTTTAGGAACAGTTTTAAAATTGGTCAGTAGAATGCCTCCAAAGGCATCTTTTCTAGAGTCAAGACACCCCTAACAACATATTTCAAGGATCCATAATAAAAATTCGGGAAGCTCACTGCCTGTGGAACCCATCAAAACCCAGTGCTAGGACTGTTATCTGTCATGAGAGGAATCGATATGAGTGCTCAAAAGGAGTGCTTTTTCCACCACAGAGTGAACAGCAGCTATACACCACCCCCTGCCCCAGCTGCCACTTCCCAATCCTTTCCAGGAGGAAGTTTTTGCTGACCTGTCCAGGGATGGAAGGTACACTTGGCTTTTCAGGGGTCAGCAGGCTGCCTGGAATGTCAGACTGGTAGGAGATTGGAGGAGGCCCAGAGTTGAATTCATTTAATGACGGGGTGCCAGGGTTCACAGTAGGGAATGAATCTGGGAAAGTTCCAGAAAAGGTTGAATCTGAAACAAGAAGAAGTCAGGAAAAAGAAATTATCTGCCAGAAAAGGCTCATGGAGCACACAGAGTAGATTAGGAGAATTAACATTAATTCTATTTTTTCTCTCTTTCTCGGATACTATAAAATCTAGGAAGCTGGGGCAGGGACCTGGCAAATCATCGTCTTCTCAATGTAATTCCTATTAATTAGGAATTCCCTGCAAAGCTCAAGCAGCGTTTATGTGCATAACTTGTTTCCTAATGACTTACATGTATCTGTCATATCTCTCAATACTTATCATGCACCACAGATAACATGCAATAGGGAGTTCCATGAAGTCCCAAAGACTTCAAGAGAAAGAGGGCTTTCTCTCTTGCAGGAAAATACCCTAACTCTCAAGAACTGGGCCTTTCCCCCCCATGGCTCAGAGGTTGACTCACTTTGGCTGGTGTAGTCACTGTTGCCACCGCCAGCAGAAGAAGACTGCAAAGACCCAAATGGTGAGGGTCCCGGTCCCAGGGCTGCTATCATTTCCATGACACTGGGCATCACCATGTGGGTGGGGCTCATCGTACGGCAGCGTTTCAGCACAGGCCCATCCTGTTCCTCCTTGATGTGGATGTCAGGCTTGATAGGGACTGGTTTCCAGCTGCATGTTGGGTCGATGGTGATTTCTTCATATTCAGAGCTGAGTAAATAGGACGTTTGCACAGGACACTCAACAGTGTTACATATATGGTGGATGTCTGCATTCATACAGTTATTTACATGTCATAAAGCATGCTGGATTAAGTAAGAGGTTGGACTCAATGGCCTACATGGTCTCTTTCAGCTCTAGGATTTTAGGCATTTATACGTTTCTTGATTGCGAGCTGGTAACCTTGAACTGCCCATAAGATGCACCAGCCTTTATCCTTCATTATTTCCAGCCTTTTTTGGCTATGAGGTCATTGTCTAGCCCTCAGGGAGGAAAAATAAAAATAGAAAGGGCAAACAAATCAAAAGGACTTTAAAAAAGAAAAATCTTAAATGGCTTTAAGATGATGGTGAGCTGCTGCAAACTAGAGGTAACAATGCCCCATGAACATTTGAGCGTCTGATGTTGAGGGGGTTCCAAGGGCTTCCAGCCTACAATTTTGGGATTGCACAGATTGTCATCCTTTTCTTGGCAATCAATAAAATATCACTTTGCTCACCAAGAGACAGTATTTCACTTTGAATACATGATCGAACATAGTACACTGCTTGTAGTATTGACTGAGAAAGAATGCTTGTCAAGTAAGCCAATTACTGTTGTACTATTATGCAAACAATAACTCATAGAAGTACTACTGTTACTCCATCTACGAACAAGCTCATGGGGCTCTCATCAGATGGACTTCCTTGGAGAAATGTTTCTTCTACCAATACAGGCCTGGCTATGGTATGGGTATTCAAATGAGGGAACTATGCCTCTTAAAGAAATACCCTATAAAGCAAGAGGTTCAGCAGTATGGAATAATATTGTGCTGCATTTTGCTGTAATAGAAGGATCTGGTTTCCTCTCGAGTGTGTTACCATAGTCCAGATGTGATGGAACCATGGTGTGGATAAGTACACAAGGTAGTCTTCAACTTACAACTATTTATTTAGCAACCATTCAAAATCACAACAGCACTGAAAAAAGTGACTTACTGTTGCAGCATGCCCATGGTCACATGATTAAAATTTGAGCAGTTGGCTACCAACATGTATTTATGACAGTTGCAGTGTTCCAGGGTCATGTGATTGCTATTTGTCACCTGCACAGCCAGATTCTGATAAGCACAGTTAATGGCACAACCTTGATTCACTTAACAACTGCACAATTCATTTAATAACTGCAGTGATTTGCTTAACAACCATGGCAAACAAGGTCGTAACTCCCGGCACAACTCAACCGCCTTGCTTAGCATTGGAAATTCTGTTCCCAACTGTGATCATAAGTTGAGGACTACCTGTATTACCAAGTTAGGTTAGTTGGGCACTGGTCACAGCTAATGTGCTAAACATTCAAGCTCTTGAATGAAAAGGAGGATATTCATCAGTTAAACAATAGTGCAACTGGCTCCTTGCCAATGTCACAGTCCAGGTACAATGCAGTACGAAAGTCCTTTCCTTGGAGGGAGGGCAACTCCCTCCCAAACAGCCTGCTTTAATTGTAGCATGGCTATTCCCCCATTTACATTCAGAGGTTGTGAGCGGCCATAGCTCTGTCTTCTGCAATTCTCAAACATCTTGCAGATATTGAGTCTTCCCGACAATATTTGTCCACGGCAGAGCTGTGGACGAGAATGAAGTGAATCATATACCAGGCCGGCAGAAGAGGCATGTTGTGGACCCCATCAGAAAAAGGAATTTAGGCTGTGAGGGTCCAGAAGAAGAGCCTTTTCTGCCATGGCTCCCGTCCACTGGAACACCATACCCCCTGAGGTGAGGTCCACTTCTTCCCTTTTGGCCTCCAGAAAGAGCCTGAAAACCTGGCTTTGCAAGATAGCTTGGGCATTGTCATCATGGAGGTGGTTGCTGGATTAATCAGTTCCACCTCCTCGTACTCTACTTCGTACTCCCCAACTTTCATCTTGCTATTTTATTTATTAAAAAAGGGTGAAGGTTTCCCTGGGAGGCGGTGCTGATCTTCGATTCACAGCCGAGAGATCCAGTATTGTCTGAAGATGATTCCGTGGTCATGTGGCTGGCATGACTATACACCAAGGCACATAGAACGCTATTACCTTCCCACCAAGGGTGGGATCTATTTATGTACTTGCATTTTTACAGGCTTTCAAATTGCTAGGTTGGCAGGAGCTGGAGCAAGTAACAGGAACTCACCCTGTTATGTGGCGGCTCTTGGGTCTCAAACCACAAAGCTGCTGACCTTCCAGCTGACAAGTCCAGGGTCTTAATGCTTGGCCACTGCATCCCTTATTTTATTTATATTGTATTGTTACTATTCTTCTTTATTGCTTTTCTGTATATATATTGTAAGCCACCTAGAGTTGCTTCTGAGATTGGCGGCGTATAATACAAAAAATAAAGACAGACCATCTCTGCCTTGGTGCCTTGCCAGTTGAATCTAGTCCCCTCTTCCTTATCCAGAGCAATGCAGTCTTTTTTTCAGCAGGGAGGAAAAAGGGAAGAGGCGGCCTTCAAACGGTAGGAAGGAACTCTTGCATATTAGCCACATTTGCTCTCTATACTTGGGCAACCAAGATTTGGGGCAAGAGAATCTGACTTTGCGTGGCTAAATACTGCTGGGGGAAGAACTGAGTAGCACCAGGAATGTGGAAATACATCAGCATAACAAATCACCCTGGGAAATTGGGATCAGCCCTTAAGAGGGCTGATTTGATTAACTGCCACAATTTCCTGGGATGGCTCACAGGAAAGGAGGGAAAGAGAGAGGACAAGATGTGGAAGAAAGCCAAGTGAAATGAAACAAATACTTCAAAATGCTCATTATTCTTTTCTCAATGATCATCCCAATCACCTTGCAAACATACTTCTGCTCAGAAAGAAGCAAACTCAGTGCTCGTTCTCTTCAAATAAGATATGAAGACTCAGACAACAGGGTGCAGCCAGTTCAGATGTGGTTCAGCTCCCAAGCAGAGGAGAATGGAGAGCTGGAGGTCTGGTGCTAATTCAGATCTGCTCAAAATGATTATCTGTGATACTATCTTCCTCAACTTTGGTATGATTGTAACTGATATTTTCTTCAAGGCACAAAAAGAAAGTACATATTGACCCCTTCCCCTCTGGTAACCCATAATAACTTCACAACCACCCTGTGAAGATGTCTTGCTGTTCCAGGGCTTCCCAGGCAGGGATCTGAACCCACATTGGCTTCTGTTTTGGGTTGAGATTGGCACTTTGACCTTCTTCGCAAAGGGCTTCTTTCTAAGATCTGCAGGTCTTTCTTATTCTGACCACTATCAACCCAGCCCATCTCCACAACAACTGATTACTCTCCAGAGATACTATTTTTTATTTCTCTTCTAATACATTAGGTTTCATCTAATCTCAAACATCAAAGTGAAGGATCTATGAACTGGGTGGATGGGTGAAAGACCTTGTCTGCCCCTTACTGGCCATAAAACAGCATCACCACAAGCCATGTCTTGCAGCAAAATTGCAAAAAAAAACTGCAAATCAAATTTAAAAAGGCGACTGATTTTTAGATGTTACAGAGAAACGTTTCAACTCCAATTAAGGAGTCTTCCTCAGTCTCATATAAAAAGAAAAACGATAGAGAATATATAAACACATACATCAAGGCATTAAATCCTTCAATTAACAAGAGGGAGAGGGACAAGATTTCAAGCGCCCAATGTTTACAACCCCACTTTGGTACGTATGAAAAACAGACCTTTGGCTAGAGCAGGGGTGATTAAACTGAAACTGTGAGACCTCTCTCTAATCTTTACAACCAATCTCTTGTTTGAGCTGGTTACGTGAGAACCAGGGTACTGGGTTTCAGTTCTCTGCCCCCTTTTGAGAAACGTGTTTATACATTCCATATCGTTTTTCTTTTTGTATGAGACTGAAGAAGACTCATTTGGAGTTGAAACATTTTCTGTAACATTTAAAAGTCCAGTTGCCTTTTTAAATTTGGTTTGCAAGATTTTTTTTTTGCAATTTTGCTACGAGCATCACTACAGCTTTTGTACAAGAGTGAAAAAACAGCAAATCCGAGAGACTTACTTTTGAATGTAAATCAAGATTCCCAACATGTACTGGTCCACTTCAAGTCCTTCCAACAAGGCTGTTTTACTGAGAGAAAGAAGAAACAAACAGGGGAGAGTAACCATATGCTCTACTAGAGTGCAGTTGGAAAATCAAACTGTAAACTTAATGATCTTACAGAAAGGGGAGGTGGGGTAGGGTGTTCCTTTGGGCTGTGAAAGATTTTAAGAGTAAAAATAAAACAACAACAGAATACATAGTCCACCAGACACTTGATTATAATTTTGAAATGTAGTCAGAGGGCAAGGATGCTGTGACATAAAATCTGTTCCTTTTGGCCTATGTCGAGAGGTGCAGCCCAGCCCAGCTCAAGAATCTGTGTGCTGCCATTGACCACCTGCCAATTTTTAGGTGCTCTGTTTTGTGAACAGCTCTTGCCTTCAGCCTGCTGGTCTCTGTGCCACGGAAGAGCAATGGAGGGAGAAATATTGCTTATGAGCTTTCCAACCCAGAAGTATCTGCTAGCCACAATAAGAAGCTAGAGAAAATGGTCCAGAGCAGTGCTCCCCATCCATGGGTACTTTAAGACATACGGACTTCAACATATGGGGTTGAAGTCCACAGTTCTCAAAGGTGGGAAACACTGCTCCAGAAGTTTTATCTTGTAGGCTGCTTTCTTAATGCTAGTTCTTTCTTGCATTTAATAATTAAATGTCTTTGACAAATGCCACGGCTCCCGCCAAACATGGATGCTCACTTGCAAACAGGACATCTCCATGTCCCCCTTTCACAGTTTAGCTGCAGATAGGATTCCAAGTCGAAGCACTGTGCAGAAAAACAAGAACCAGGGATCAGTTGTGCAAAAGACATTAAAAAACAGCTCCAAAGACTTTGGGGACAAGGGCAACTGTGTAATCTTGGAAAAGGATAATACCTCTACTGGATCCCTTACCAGCTTTCCCTCCCATAGGGGATCACTGATTGGAATATCTTCTCTCTTTCCTTCAAGAGCTCTCCTCCCTTTTCTAGCCTACACTGAATTAATGGTCAATTGGCAATTAACCATCTTTATTGCAGAGCTCTGTTTCCACCTCCTCTATTAACGAGAAGATGAGAAGACACGGGACAGGAGCAGAGACCCACCTGTATGTGCCTGCAGTCATGACCCCTTGCAGGAAGCTGGATTCTCCGAAAAGTAATGGGGCACTTCAGAGACACCTTAATGGCTGTCTGCTCCACACCATCTTCTCCATTTGGACCTGGAGTTCCAGGGATTGTGCCACTGCTAAAGTTTCGTTTGACTAAGTATGGAGAGGGAAAATGGTATCAGTGCAAACTGTGAGCATCTCTTTTAGTGGGCTGGGAGGAGCAATGGCCAGCAGAGTTGGAAGAGGGTTGAGATCAGGACACAGAAGGCTTTTTCTTACTCCTTCATCATCCTGACTTTTCCTGCCTTAAACTGCCCACAGTGCAACTCAATACACAGTATTCCGACCCTGGCTTATAATAGCAGTTTCTTATACCAGATTTTTTTGTGCATCGGGGGATCTCCACATCAATTCCACTTCCCTGATTCATCTGACAATGTGGCCCTCCTTACAAGTAGTCCTCAACTTACAACCATTCATTTAACAACTATTTGAAGTTACGTCATCACTGAAAAAAGTGACTTATGACCAGTCCTTGTCATGGTCACATGCTCAAAATCCAGGCTTTTAACAACCAGCATGTATTTAAAATGGCTGCAGTCCTTTCTCAGTGGGCTTCTGACAAGCAAAGTCAACAGGGGAAGCTGGAGTCACTTAATTACTCTGTGATTTGATTGGTGTGATAGAAGGACAGGCAGAGCCAGGAGTGAAGAGGGGAATCAGTTTGGAGTCTCTGTGCGTGTTCAGTGAATACTGTTAGTCATATCTGGGAAAGAGCAGCTGTGGGTTGATGATAGCTGGAGAAATTCTTGTGAGCTTGAAGCTCCAATAAACCTTTAGATTAGAACTGAGCTGTTTGGGCCTGCTTCTTCCTGTCTAACAACCACTGCAAAAAGGTCATAAAATTGGGCATGACTCACTTAACAACTTTACCTGAAGATTAATAAATGTTTATTGGTTGAGTCAGGATAACAAATAGCAATTAATAAAAATATAAGTGAATGTTTCTCAACTACTCCATGCAGCTAGGCTATGGAAAGACAGGCTACGGTGCTGCTTCTTTCATAATTCTGGTCCTTGGCTCAGATCAGCCTTCTGTAATCTGGGCATTCTCCAGGGGCATGCACAGCTAACGTGGAATAGAGTCAAAACATCTGGGGAACACTGTGGCCAGAGAGGACAAGCTTCATCACATCAAACAGATAATTTCTATTAACAGAAGCATGAATTCGATACCCTTCTGTCTGGTCTTCAGACCAACCTTTTCTAATCTGGCACATTCAGAGCGGTTGAATCCCCATCAGGCTATCTCCAATGACTTACAGGCAGCCTAAGTCATGAACATTTCTGCATTTCCTTGTCTCCTCCTGGACAATACACTTGTGAAGCAACTGTTCTATTGCTGTGCATCTCTGATCTCAGCATAATGAAACCCTAGAGGAATCCTGCTTACGGTTTTTACTCCCCTGAAGGACCAAGCACATCAGTTCTGTCTCTTCAGCCAGAATGCACAGGTGAGGAAGGATGTGGAAGAGCGTATACTCACTTTTGGTGATGCAGTGCTCGGCTGGCAGCAGCCGCTTCTTAATCAAGCCTTGCAAAACGGACCGTACTGAAGGCCTGTGCACCAATTGCAGGACAAAGAGGTGGGACTAAGACAGGGAAAGAAGAAAAGTCACTGCAAGCAGGGCTAAACACACTCACTGTCTGTATTATATGACAAAGCAGAGAGAGAAAAGCCCTTCTATTCCCACAGTATTTGAACCCAGGGACCAATCAATGGAGTGAGAAATTGCTCCAGATAGAGAGGGAAATGGTGCCACATAACTGATTTATGAATTTGCTGCTGCAAAAAATGACTTAAGTAACTTAGTTGGCTTAAAATGGAGGGAAAGTCCCCCTTTTCCTGGACTTCCTACACTAGTGTGGATTTAGAAGCAAAATTCGTCCAGGCAAGGGTAGGCTAGGATCACCTTCCCCAACCTGGTGTCCCCTGACTGTGCTAGGACAGCAGAATTCTGTATCCTAAAGGAAACTGGAAATTGCTGTCCTCACCTACGCAACAGAACTCAAGTTAGAAAATGCTGATCCAGGAATTTTTGGAATTAGAATGATTCGCAATGGGGCACTAGGTGGACATGTGCTTTGAAGCAGACTGTAGGACCAATATCCTCTGCAGCAAAACAGAGGCACAGAAAAGCTGATCCCCACAACTCTAAGGACCAGAGATCACTGCCAAACAAACAGAAGCCAAACTTACACAGCAGCAAGCCGTGACTGTGATCTGGATGGTGTTCCTGCCAGGCTGGCACACTTGTTTTAGGTAGAGTGGCTTGTGTGAAGTTTTGTTGTCTCCCCGCTCAATGGTCAGAGGAGTGGCATTCACGCTGACCTGGACTGAGGCTGGCCAATTGGTGTTCATTTGTCGGTCCTCGTGATGGTAGCATTTAAATTGCAACTCTAAGTCAGGCCTGAGAAAGCAGGAACGAACCAAAAATTGCCTTTTCAAAAGAAAAGTCACAGAGCCTTGGAAAAGACAGGGAGACCAAGGAGATAAGAACTTTGCAATGGGTCAAAACTCTAGTATGTTCTCTTTTCTCATCTTTTTAACCATGAATCTTCAACCATGGCCTTCATCTGTTGATGGAGCACAACTCCCAGGAGCCCCAACGAACCCTGCCAAAAGCGATGCATGCTGAGAACTGTAGCAGATCAATACCTGAAGGAGAGCTCTTCATCCCTATTTTCTGTATCCCTGGGAATACAGAACCTCTGCCTACAGCAGAGTTTCTCAACCTTGGCAATTTCCAGATTTATATGGACTTCAGAATTCCAGAGCCAGCATAGCCATGCTGAGAACTCCAGGACTTGAAGTCCGTTCACCTTCCTTTGGCCAAGATTGGGTAATACTGCCTAGAGAGGGGGGAAAGATTTTTCCAAGCTAAAGAAACTTCCTTCTTATCAGCTAAGGTTTATGAAATGGTTTATTCATAGAGCAAAAGAGTGATGTTTTATCCTACAAATGCCTGAGAGAAGGACTAAGAGTTTCTTCAGTAATACCTCTGGAAAGTCAACCTCAAACAGGCCTGTCAATGAATTATCTGAAGTTAACTATGGAAACAAAATTAGCAGGATAATATCCAAACACCTACCTGAAATGATAATTGAAATAGAAACAGTTAACAACTAGCTAATAGCTACTGTTTTCCCTTTAGCTCTCTACTGCTTTTCCTCCACTGTTCCTCAGCTGATGAAGTAAATCCCTTGTATTATTTTCCCCCCAGAATATTTTCATCTTTTCCCAAAACTTTCATCTATCTGTGTTGTAAGTGAAAGATGGTCCACTGAGTTCAACTGATTGTCAGTTGCAGCCCAGAGAGTCCGAACAAAGTACAACCTGTTGTTACTATTCAAAACAGTTCAAATACAGCCAATTAAAACATTTCACGTGAAGGTGCAATGGATGATTCTCAGAGCTGTCCTGTGCTATTTCAGAAAGGAGATTCTGATCAGGGCTGTTGAAACAACAGGAGAGAAATTTGCTGTTTTACAGAAAGTTGAATGGAGAACAGGAATAGACATGTTCAAAGAATGCTTTCTGGTCTTCAGGACAGGATAGAAATAAAGAAAATTTAGAGCTTTGCTCTTTTGCTATTGTTCCCATGTGGACTCACAAGCATTGATGGAGCAAGTTCCAGCTTATCCCTGTTCCTAGCTCATTGCTAAAAAAGAGCTGTGCAGTGTTCTGCTTACAGCTTTCACTCATCTTTCAAAACCTGTATTTGACCATCAAGCCTGTCGTAGCCAATTCCAAGTTTGGGAAGAAAAAAGATGGTCTACTTTCTTACTAGCATGAACCTGGGAACACCATAGGAGGAAGACGGTCTCACCTGAGCATCAGAGTCTTGTAAACAGAGTCCCTGAGCTGGAAGACATGGTTGCTGACCGCCAAGTTGTGCTGGAGGCGAAAGGGCTCCAGCACCACGCCATCCCGGACGGGGAACGTCAAACGCAACTCATCACAGGGGTTTCCTGGTTGAGCAAGACAAGAGAGTGGACTGACCATGAGTGGAAGGTGCACGGCCATAGGTGCAGGGATGATATGGGGCAGAGGGGCCAAGGCAGGTATGGAGGGGTCCAGGCTGACCCAGCAACAGGGGACACAGTAAGGCATTGCCTGGGCTGTGGGGCATGGCAAGGGGCAGGCAGGTGTTGGAAAGGTGTTGTAGGGGGTATAAAAAGCAGGCCTGGATCCTGCCTTGACTCCACCAGGGCTCTCATTGTCTTTACTCCCCCTGACTCTGTTGAACTTTGCAAACATTTGGGGAAGGGAAATCTGGCGCCCTCTTTTTTCTTGTAGCCTATTCCCAATACAAGCTAAGGAAGTTTCTAAAGACTTTTTTCCCCCAGCACCAAACTGCCACTCCTTAACTGCCACGGAACCCCCCTGATCCCCACAATTCCATCGTTCTGCAAGCGGTCCTGAATTCACATCCAGGTCCAGTGCCCAATCAATGTGTAGAATCCAGGGGAGGAACTTATCCAGGACTCAACCATTTTGGGCTGTAGGGGCATATAGAGACGCACAGCAGATGTGTGCGAACCGGGTGCCTCATTTTTCAAATACCTTTTGTGGAAAGGTGCCCTGCTCACTAAAAAGTAATGAGGGAGAAGGCCTTGAACTTTTCTTGGTAAAAAGATGTAAGTTTCCAGGAAAGACTTTGTAGGTACGTGAGAACTTTTATGCATCTCTCCATTTTGCAAGATGGAATGGTACAGTCAAGAAAAGCTTCACCACTTGAGAAATGCACAAAGGAAGTCCCTGACTGCATCAAAACAAATGCATTATTGCACTTCTCTATGTGTTAACTCTTATAGAAGATGAAAGACATAATGAAGGCATTTTGGAAATTAATGTAACTTTGAAGCACACTCTATCAGCTTTCATTAGGGTCAAACTGTAAAGAAAATACTCCAATGGAAAGGAGTATCATGCTTATTAATTCAGATTATTAATCTTTCTTGACTTGATTTTTCTTCCAATCTGTTTGGAGTACAACTCACATCATCTCTACCAACTTGGTCATAGATAATGAAAAATGCAGATCACATTTTGAAGGCAACAAGATCAGGCAGCAGTGTTTTAACAGAAAGCTGTCAAAATTCATGTTTTGTTCAAATCCAGTAGTTATTTCACTTAAACTGAGTACAGACAGTGGAAAATCAAATCTGGAAAGTTTTATTAATATAAATATTATGACTAAAGGGGACACCAAATTAATTTTAATGAGTCAGAGTTGTAGTCTGACTTTGTATGATCAGACATACATAGAAGGGACTTCTAATGAAGGAACTAGAAGATAAAGAGGATGCTTTTCTGTAGATTTTATTGCACAAAGGTGGAACATGAATGAGATTCCAACGGCATTTCTCATCTGGCCTTGGGAATCACAACATAATCTGGGGTAGTACTTCAAGATGCATTTGCTTTTGAAAAGTGTTCCTTCTTAATGCAAAATTGGCTTGATGCTTGGATTCACACAATGTCATGGATTGCTGAATAATCCACAGCGGGCTGGGTTTCTACTGTGCCAGCAGGCTATGCCCAAAACAAACTAAACAAATCCCATTTTAGCATGATATGGGCCTCCAAGTAATTGGCTGTGTACACACAATACATATAACTAGATTAGTCAGAAACCTTCAGGATATATGTACATCACTAAACAAGTTAATTTAAATTACTCTTTCTGTGGCTTAGTTTGTAGCATGAGCCAATTAGTTTAGGATTCAAAATATTGCATACATGCAGAAAATGAGTTAATTTCAGAACCAAATTAAAGTGTGTTGGTGAACATAGATACTATATTGTTTTACGTGAACAAGTGGGTTGATAATTAAGGACACAGATCAACTTATTTTATTCTATGTGTTTTGAATCCTACTGGGAGAATTGTAGATATTCATCTTGGGATATATGCTTTGCTGTATTTTAATTTGCTTTTATTGGTTATTATGTATACTACCCAGTCTCACAACTGGGATGGCTTGCAATTCTTGTAAATGAATAAACAAATTAACCAGTGAGTTGTCATAATTAAACAATAACATCGCCTAGAATCATCTTATCAGGTATTATTAGTATAAAACTAATAAAAAAGTAAAATAAATGATGTCCAATCCACTCTTTAGCTGGGAGAAGCCACGAATCAGCCAGAATGGAAGGACTTCCTCAGCGTCTAAGACTTACCAGATGGGGAAGGATGCAAAGAACTGATATTGGGAGAAGGAGAAGGATGTAAAGAATTGATACTGGGTTTGATGTCTGGAAGGAATGGTGACTTCACATCCTGTCCTGGGGATATGTAGGGAGGGATATTACTTCCAGGGGTCATCGGAGGGGTGGGATTACCAGGCAAAGGAGAGCTTGGGTAGCCAGGCATGGATCTTCCCGGCTGAAAAGAGAACAGAATTGTAATTAAGATTTTATTAAATCATATGAAGCTTCAACTCATATTAAAACAATCCCAAACTTTACACAAGGAAATACAAGCTGAAAGCCTTCTAAATACTGGACAAGGAAAAGGATGGCTGCATTTACATCCTACTGCAGCAATATTTTCCAAGCTAATGTCCTTGAGATGTGCAAACTTGCCTTAAAAAAATATTGCATGTTTGGCTTCTTCTCTGGAAGCTGGTAAGGGGGTAAACTGGTAAGGGGGTAAACAGGAATATAAAGGGACAAGACCTTCTGATTTACTGTAGAAAATCTAGGGAGACATTGTGATCTTTCTGTACCAAATACGAGTTCTATTTATATTTCAGACAGTGTTCGTTTTTTTGCCTATTTCTCCCACCCATTTTATGAAAAGGACTAGAAACTACTCTCTTTTAAATGGGAGAGATAATTTCCATCTGTATCTTCTTCTGGTAACTACAAGATCTTCTTCTTCTGCAGACTGTGGGCTTTTGACCATGTGAAAACTATCTCCCATGCTGCATATATTTCAATTTCCTACCAAACATTCATTTATTTTCTTAGTTAAAAACAAATGAAAAAAATACATCCACCATTGGTCACACGGAGTGGAGGCTGTTAGAAGTTAAAATTACAGCATCATTCTTTTTGAGTGAAAAGAGGAAATATGACCCATGAAAGAGAATAAGAGCTATCCTCTCTGAAATGACACAGGAGAAAAGGAATTAATAATGGACAAAAATAATTTGCAAAAGATGCAAGAAAGAACAATGCTGGTCAACACGCTATCCCCTCCTTTAACTCAGTTCGCAGAAATCTTTCTCCTTTTAAGAATGGAAAAGATGCACTTTGTGCTAGCAAAGAAATGAACCCAGCAAGAGGTTGCTGGTAATTCTAGGTTAATATAAAAATATAAAAAGTCAAAGCCTTGCTTAAGTAATGCACAATTTTCTTCAATTATGTTTAAAAAACAAGAAAAATGACCCAATGAAAATAAGTTTGTGGTGCTGTGTGTGTAAGGAAAAGAGAAATGGATTGAGGGAGTGTGTCAAGGCGTGCTCTGGGTGGATAATAACCAGGAAGGATTTTGTGAATCTATGTAAGCACATGAATAATTCATCCTGGAAATACAGCAGAGAGATAACACCTGGCTTCTACATCATTGCCAAATATCTTAGGAAGCCTCATCTGGAGCAAATAAAACTCACCCCATTCATAGTAGCTTGTCCATAGCTACTGAAGTTACCGCCATTGAAATTGGCATTTTGACCATTGAACTGATCAGTAGGCTATAAAGAGAAAAGCCAAAAACATTTATTTCTAGAGTAATCTGGGCCCTGATTCAGGAAATCAATTCAGTTCACATCCCATCTTTACTCCACAGCAGTGTTTCTCCACCACGGCAATAGTAAAATGCATGGACTTCAACTCATGATGGCTGGGGAATCCTGGGAAGTGAAATCCACTCAGCTTAAAGCTGCCAAGGCTGAGAAACACTGCTCCAAAGATACTGAATAGGTCTCACGATTCTACAGTCTCATTTTATCCCAAGAACAACCAATAACATTGGTAGACTAAAGATAACTCAGTTGTCATACTAGGTTCTGGCTTATCTATTTATCTTTTGATCAACTTTCTTTAGCCGAGAAGAGGGCTTACCTGTGTAAACTCCTGACTTAAATTCTCTCTCCAAAGATCTGAGATATTGTTTGGAGCCAATTCTACAAGTTGTCTGCTTCTAAAATGTTGAGTATTAGACACTGAATGGCAAATAAATTGAATCAGATCTCTAACAATATGAGGTCCAAGAGACTGGAGCATGCAGCCAACTCAACATCTTAATGCCTTGAAATTGCCTAACCATTATAGAACCCCATTGACTTTGCTTGTTGGAAGCTGGCTGAGAAGGTTGCAAAGAGCCATCATGTGACCCCAGGTGCTGCAACTGTCGTAAACAGACACTGGTTGCCAAGTACCCGAATTTTTATCATGATTGTGAGGATGATATGACAATAGTAAGTGCGAGGACTGGTTATAAAAGTCACTTTTTTTCAGTGCCAAGGTAATTTCGAATGATTGCTAAATGAATGCTTGTAAATTGTGGACTATCTGTGTATACTATAGTATTGTTCTTGTAGTCTATTTTATACTGCATGCCTAAGGCTGTATTAAAAAAACATCAATTCGTACACAATACACCAATGTGCGCCTTAATTGGGTTCACACAGTATGAAAAGTCAGTTTTGCCCAACTGGCTGTTCTGCAGATGCACGCAACTTTCAGATTGGAAGACTTTGCTGGCTACAGATTTAAGAAGGGGAAATAGAATTATCTAAAAGAGAACCAGACTGGGGATGGTTGAACTCAATCGCAAAATAAAAAGCAAATTCTATTATACCTCAGTACAAATTGAGAATTCAAGAGTGTGAAATAGGGTCAAGTGAATTAACAGTAAAGGGTTCTGAATCTAGTTTTCCCCAGGCACAACTGGCTGCACTGTGCATCCTTGGATTAAGTCCCAGGAAGCGATGTTTTTTTCAAAAAAAATTGCTGACATACTCTATAACCTTGAGAGAACATTTTCTTCTGCTCTTCTT
>JANHZU010000002.1:575331-586310 GCA_032468055.1 Acrochordus granulatus
GCCTCCAAGGCCAATACTCTTGCTTCTAATTTACGACTGACTCCTCAGGTGGCAACCTCTCCAAACCAGAGTGACTGGGTGGAGCTGACTGCCCAAGACACACATGCTAGTATACATGGCTTCCCTCTCTCAAAACATATGCTCTCTTCCTTTGGCCTTGATGATATGGCTTCCCTTGCTGGCTCCCCTTGTGTCCTCAGATACCCTCTTCCCCTCCAGCAGAGTCAAGGCCAAGAGTGGGTGGCAGAGCTGGCACCCCATCAACACAACAACTTTGAGCTCTTTTGTTCTGGAGCATGAAAGTCTCCCCAAATCTTGTGAAGATACTGTGTTTAATTTCTAGGTCGTGCAGGTAACTGCCAGATAACCGAGTGCACACCTCTTGTGTCTTCTCTTCCACAGTGATTTGTCTGTGCCCCCCCCAATTTTTCCTGAGGGGAAGTGGCCCCAATTGTTTAGCAGAGGCTTTCTGCTCTGACACTACATCAACTTTATACAGCGGCCAGAAGGAACTTGGCGTACTGCCCAGATATGGCAAAACAAGGCCCTGGCAGAAGCAAACTATCAAGCTGGCCGAGTTACACCAGATTAACTCTGTGTTGCCCACAGCTTGTGGACACACTCAAGAATGGACACCCATCATTCTACCTGAACATCCCTTGGAGTCTGGAAGTATCATCGCATTCCTTGTTGTCACATCAAGCAGAAGAAGATGCTTTTCAGGAGAGAGGGTATGCCACCATGAGAAGCAGTTTGTCTTCTCAACAGCTAAGATATACCACCTGCTTTCCACACCCTAGACAATGCTGAACTATATCTCCAGCAATGCTGGCCAACATGGGCAGTGATGAAGGCACCTGGGAGCAGAAACCTCTGGAGAACCACAAGTTGCTTTCTGTCATTAAAAGTAGCAAACAGGTTTACACAACATTCAAAGCCTTCATAAGGTTGGTTTGGTCTGATTTTGACTTAGCATGTAGAAGCCGAACCAGTAAAGAGGTGCAAACCTTGCCAATTTGGCACAGACAACAAACTGTGCATAAACAATCCATGAATTAGAGCACGGTCTGAAGCAAAATATATACAGCTATAAGAAAGAATTGGCCCAACAGTCTTGTGGGGTGGTAGTTCAAGAAAAAGTAGAAGTTTTGAAGCTTTCTCTACCAGACATCTCTAGATAAAATGATGCTCTGTGACCATGGTGGGCCACTGATAGTCTATCATAGTCCATAAGAAGAAGTTGAATAGACAAGTGACCTCAATTAAATTTCATGCCTACTTAAATCATCCCTCTCCTCTTTCAGGCCCCAGTACATGGACACTGGTTTTAATGTTAACGCCTAGATGTAACCCAACAAACATGCTCAGGAGCCCTTATCATTACAATTCACAGGTCCTATTTACCTACTCTTCCAACTTGTCTCTCTCTGCAGTTGTATGTGCTGTGTGCAGTTCAGAATCCTGACTGTACAAGGGTTCTAGATTATACTGGATATCTTGATCTACTTGCCCATTCTCCATGCACCTATCCGATGCAGAGACAAGGGAAAAGGAAACTCTTCAACTGAATCCTTACTTTTCTCCTCAAGCAAGATAATACTTTGAGATGGTTCTAAAGTCTTAACCATGGCTCTGAAAATAGGACCGCTGATAGAATCAGACTGGCAGCTTTGCCTTGAGCAGGAGATACTGAACAATAGGACAATCTACATGGAGTTGCAGATACAGTCCTCTTCTCCAGATGGTGCCCTCTACAAGAGTTAGGTTTCAAGTATCATCAATCTCCAGGCAATAGTTTGGGGACGGAGTTAGAAGCCTTGGCTGAAAAGAGGTTCAAATCTACCATACAATGCTTGCTCAGTGAAAGAAGGGAAAAGGGAGAGATATACCATTCCTAACAAATCCCCTAAGAAGGCAAGAGATTTGGCAGACCCCTGAAAATATCAGTCATCGATGCCAACCTTGATGAGCCAATGTGCACTCCATTTCTGCCAAATACAACAAAAGTTTACATCTTCACTTCCCATACAGAAGCACCCAAGACCTAGCTGGCTTGCTTGAGATTGTGGAAGAAGAAAATCTGTGTCTAAACTGCACCTTAGACTCCACTTAACATTGCAGACTAGCCCTGATGTTTTTCTCCTCTTTGCTTCTGGGTCATAGTTGCAAATATGCACTGTCTAAACCATGCAGAGAGCTTGGGAAATGTATCCAGCTGAATTGCTATAACAGGCTTGCGTCTTTAGATGGAGGAGGAGGAGAAAGAATCTACAGTAAAGCCAACTGCTTTGACCAGAAGTTGGGAAAGCAAGTATCCTGTTTTTCTGCTGCTTTTTTTCAACCTCCCAGATTATCTAGATAGTAGGAATGACATGTAGAAAAAGTGAAGCAACCATGCCCAGAAAGATCAGATTAACTGCATTTAGCTTTGGATAGGAATCATGAAAAAGTCCATTTTCAACCTCCTCTGCTCTTCAAGAGTGGAGAGAAATGCCAAGGCCCAAAATTCTTTCCACCACTCATTTTGTGTAAAATTAAAGCAAAACTCTAGACTAAAAGATAAAACTGGAGGATTTCTATCCTCATCTGGTCCCAACACAAAGACTTTGATGCCTCAAGTACTGATGTTCCTAGACCTTTCATGAATGATCCTTTCTAGGGGCAAGGAAAATGTCTACCAATAAGGAATCAGAGAAATCCCAACAGCTAAAAGAAGAATAGCTAAAATCCAGTTGGAAATCAAACGGGGAGATGGGATCAAGAACAACCCCACAGAGATGCTTTTATTTGCTTGTGACTGGGGTGAAGACATGAAGGGACAACTGTAGGATCCTTGCCAGGCTCATATCTCTCCTGGCTTTTGAAAAAGGGCAAAATAATTCTGTCTTGCTTTCAAGGGACTAGTTAATTGGTGTGACTTTTCAGCCCGCACCTCCGAGCATTTTCTCCTTGGTTTGGGGAGTTTGGTTTGCTGGTTTTTAATTGGATACTTTGATAGGATGTTTTTTATTTTTTAGATTAGCCTGACCGCTATTGTTTATGAGTTGGCAGAATAGAAATCACACCCAAAACCCAGCAAATACTGCAGACAAGGTGTTGAGGAAACACATGCAACATGGATGCTGAAATAATCTCCCTAAGATCACACTGTATGTGCGAGCACATCAATTCTCTCTCCCTAGGATGTTTTGATTTATTATTTGATCATTTTACTTTTCTAGTTTTTCATCTTGATGTTTTTCCTTGCTTCGTTAAAGGAACACACACGCCCTCCGAAAAAAGGAGGGATCATGATGTCATGGAAAGAAGAGAAACACGTTCTGGATAAAAGGTTTCTCGCTGCTTTAGAGCAAAGTGAGGGGACGCCAGGAGGAATTCTTTGGCTGAGCAAATCTCATTGACTCACTGATCAGCTTCCACCGAGGTCCCATCACGCGCACATCAAAGATCACTTTGGCAGTAAGCAAAGGAGACGGGATTCTGAAAAAGTCTGGCACAAAAACCACTTCTCGAGTGATTCCACTTCAGCCAGTTTGGTCGGGGACTGGTCGCTGCCTTTTAAAGGGGGGACGGTGGGGAAAAGCGTAAGTGTACGCAGAGGTGACAGCCCAGGTGTTTCTCTTCATTTTAACAGCATTATTGTGCCTGGTGGAGCAGCGACTACAGTCAAGAAGAATCTTCTCATTTAAGGCTGCTGGAGCTCATCCACTGATGTGCAATCTGGTGCACATGCCACATGGCTGGGAGATGCCTGCGGAGATGCCTGCAGTTTGCTGGATCTGTGTAAGCATCCATAAGGACATACAGAAGCTGTGTCAACATGCTGCAAAGTACTGCTTGCCTTCATTCTTTTAAACAAGCAAGCTGAGGATTGGCAAAAAGAAGAAATGAAAAGTGCCGTTTCTGTGCGAGGTGGCGGCAAGTACGCCCTCCTCCTTTGCTACCACACTGCCGAGAAACCGGTTTAAACAAGGATGTGTTTTCTTTCTGGAACAGTTTACACTTCTGGCCTTCCCTTTCCATTATTGGTGATCCTTTATACAGTAGTACCTATTAACTATTTTGAAAGCCATTGATTATTTATCTTGCTGTATCCTAATCAAAGCACTTTAAGCCTTAGGAAATAAGATCCGGGGTGACTGAAGATATCTTCCCTTTGTTCCTGCAAGAGATCCTCTGCTCTATATTGCTGGAATACCGTGAATACTGAGTGCGCATGCACACACGCGCGCGCACAAATATACACACTTACCTTATTAACTGGGACAGCTCCTTCAGAAGGAAATTATGCCTAACCCCAAAATGAATTAGTTAGTACGAGTGTCAGACAGAAAAAGAAAGAGGCTCTCACTTTGATATGGGGGGTGAAAAAACCTTACATCTTGTGTGGCCTTCTCAACAGCAGTGCCCTGTAGATGTGCTGGCCTTCAGTTTCCATAATCTCTAACCACCAAGGCTGGAGATTATGTGAGCTGAAGGCCAACGCTTGTGGAGGACTGTGGGGGCTGAGGAAGGTGGGACCCTTCCCAATAAAATATCTGATAGCAGCCTGGAAGAAAGTTTTGCCTGTGGGGAGGAAACCAGGCAAGGGAGGGGGAGGAAAAGTAGATTCATTTCTCAGCTAACCAAAACATACAAGCTGACAGCTTCCAACTGTCGGTTCAAAACCCCATTTCCCTCAAACAAAGCCATTGCCTCATCTGTGACTGACCACAAGTCTTCTAACTGCTCTTCTCAACCTTTAACGAAAAAAGGGTGTTCTCATTGCAATGCACTGTGAGACGGCTTGCCAAGAGGGGAATACACAAACACACACACACACACAGGTAGGGTGTGAAAGGGAAGGGGGGAAAGCCAGCAGCAGCAGAGGCAAAAACAGAACGGAGCAATTAGTGGTTGCCATGGCAGGTCACAAGGGCGACACGAGTGGAACACCAAGGTCCACCGAGAGAAAAATCCCCTCTCCCCATTTTTTCGAAGGAAGCTACAGTCCGAGCTCCTCCTCTGCTGCAAAGAGGGATGAGAGGCAGAGAGAGGCACTGAACATATAAATGTGCCCAGTAGAAGAGAATAACTTTTGACGTAACTCAGGGTTGAATTGTGGAGTCCTTGGTTCTCTTTTTGAGCTTGGTTGTTTGTTTGCAGACATTTCGTTACCCAACTAGGTGACATACTACCTAATTGGGTAATGAAACGTCTGCAGACAAACAACCGAGCCCAGAAAGCATCAAGGACTCCACATATGAATACACACTGCGGAGGAGAAGGGAAGAAAATTTCTCATTTTGAGACTTTTTGTTCGCAGAGGTCACATTCTGTAGTGCAAATTCACTAACTTGGTGCCTGTCCGATATGTCGCATTACGACTGCCATATGCCCACCAAGGAAAGTCATGGGAAAAGTCCCTCATATGGGTGGTGCAGTGTCAGCACTTCAGAACATAAGAATTTGAAGCATTTGCTCTTTTTGCTGAGGATACTGATACTTTTGCTCCTGGTCAAGCTGTCGATTTTTATTTTAAATAAAACCAGCTCCTGTTCTTTAATCCCCATTAACTTCAAATGTTAATGGATGATGGTGTTTATCTCCTTGACATGGACAAGCTTTATCTGATGATGATTAGGAGATACAAGCTACTCTTAAAAGGTACAAAGACATTCTGAAAAAGGGCAGTATCTGGTTAGCTGAGAAACACACTTATCCTTTGGAGGAAGATGGCTACAAGAAATGGAATTAATTCCATTCCTCTGGCACCATATAGAGTAGGGTATCATATTTGGGCAAGATAGGATTTACGTTTTTCCTTTTTTTTTTTTGAGGAAGGCTGTATTCTTTTTAAATAGTATTAAGACTGCTGTAGGCCTTTCACTACCTTTCTCTGTGTTTGTCCTGTCAGAATGACAATAGATTGCACTACAGGTTTTTGGCAGCTGTACTGCTATTTATTGACCCAAGAAGAAGAACTTCTTGACTGGAAAGTATAATGCGCAGCTAACAACCAAAGCGTAGCCAGTCAAGGTAACTACAGTTGAAGCATCAAAGGAATATTTATTTTATCAAAGTCTCCTTTTAAGCTAAAGCTAAACTTTGAGTTGACCCAAGGTTTTTTTTAAAATAACTCTTCCAAATATTTTTAAAATCATGACAAAAGAACAGAGCTTCTTTTGCAAAACAAATTAAGTATATGCATCCCACAAGTGGTTTCAAAATGAATTGGCATTCTTAGCTAGCTGTGCAAGCATGGAAAGGGGAAAACATAAATTGCCCCTCCCCTGCAGCTGTAAATAAATGAATCCCCTTTCTCCCTCTCCAGCCCCTAAAGACTACCATCCAGGTCATTATTCAAAGGATATGCAGGTTAAAAGATATGCATGTCTGAAAAAGAAATAGTAATCTCTTTGCTACTCACATCTTATTAAAAGCAGAAACAGAAACCGATGGGAAGTAAATATCTGATACTGTACACAAATATATCAGTATGAACCCACACACACAAGTGTACAGGCAGAACTTTTCAACATCAAAAAATTCTGCTAAATTCAAAGGATTTCTATAGCCTTTTAGTTAGTTCTAAGAAAGGCATTTTGAACACAAACAGATGAACAACAATTAGCGTGGACACAGGTCATATTTTCCACATCTACCTCTCTTCCAAATTAAGTGGTGGAGTAATCTCCGTGGTATTACTACTTCTGTTGCTTGCCTTTAACCACAAGGAGGTGCCACAAGGGGAAATATTTTTAAAACAATAAAAGGGCTATCTTGCCACGCACCTGCAAAAATGCAGGGGACCACAGATGGCAGCAAACAGCGGCAATTTGCTGCCATCTAGTGGCCACTGGATTTTTTTCAACTCAGGTTAATTAATTTGAAGCAGGACAGGATTAATTAACTCAGGATTAATTAACTCAGGTTAATTATTTTGAAGCAGGACAGCCCACTTTGTATACACACAGTGAACAAAGCGAACAAGAGTCCAACTCTGCCGAGTTACGATCTTTCTTGGGCTTTGTCAGCCTTCAGGCACCACAAGAATGCTACTGATATAGGTTATAATAACAGAATTTCCAAAACCCAACAGTTACCACAATTTCTCTCTTTCAAGACAGCTCTTTACTCCACTAAGGTATGCTGTTGTGACTACTGAAGACTATTCTGCTTGGGTATTTTGGGAGTTCCTTTCCTAGACATCCAGATTGGGGAATGTTGGCTTAACGTGTTACCTAAATCTGAGACTGGTAGTATTTTTAAACCTTTAACAAAGTCGCAAATCTTACAAACCTTTAACAGGCAGAGGAGTGAATTTTAATTTAGGAAACCTGGTATATAAGGGTACAAACAGCTACAGGAAGTCCTTGACTTACAACCATGCATTTAGTGACTGTTTGAAGTCATAACGGAACTGAAAAAAGTGACATACACCTGATCCTCACACATCTGACAGTTCATCATCCCCACGATCATGTAAGCAAAGTCAGATGTTTGGCAACAACATGTAATTACAGCATTTACAGCATCCTGGGGTTATATGACCGTCATTTATGACCTCCCAGCTGGCTTTCGACAAGCAAAGTCAATGGGGAAGCTAAATTTGCTTAATGACTATGTGATTCACTTAACAACTGCAGTGATTCATTTAACAACCATGGCAAAAGAGTAAAAAGATTGGGCATGACTCATTTATAACAACTCATTTATAACAACCACTTTGCTTAACAATGGGAATTCTGACCCAATGGTGGCTAGCAGTCGAGGACTCCTTGTGATACCGTCAATCTGGAAGGCAAGGCAAAGAATCCATTTTAATAGGCAAAGGAAGGCAAAAAGCAGACTGGAGGCATGGAATCTGTTGCTTGCACAGCAAACCACTATTAACTGATTCTGGCTTATAGCTGCCTGTAAATATGACATATCAGTTGTATAGTTTTTAGTAGCATTTGTTCACTTGCATTTGTTCTGCAGAGGAGAAGGCTGACGCTCATTCTTCTAGTTTACTTCATACAGCTTGGAATTTTTCAGATAATGTATACTGTAATTAAAAAGAAGGGACACTATGACACTATTTTAATCCACCACAAGATTTTAAAAATTTACTTAAGGAGCAGCAATAGATTTCTTTCTCTCATTTTCAAAGACAGAAAAATAGCATGAAGCATGGAGGCCTTCAAGCCTCTTCTTCTTCTATCAAAGGTGGGGAGACAATTTACTTCAATCCTTCCAAAGGCCACTAGCTTACTACCAGTCTAAGATGAATAATAACAACAATTTAATAAATGTATATGCCATCTGACTTCCAGTGACTCTGGACTAAGGAGAAACTGACCTTCTGGGACTGTTTGATTATCTGCTTTTATCTTTTTTTCCCATCCAGGTAGATGATCATATTTCCAAACAAAGCACATTGTTGCAATCAATTTTAATTTTCTAAAAATTTCTGCAGAGTCTGCATGAAAATAAAGCTGGATGCTAGAAGGTGAATTTTTCTTTGGAACATGCCAGCTTTTTCAAAACACTGAAAGCTATGTAGATGTCTGCCAGGTGTCCCAGGGAGAAGCATCCACAAACACACTAGGTTTCAAGTTTCCTACTCCTGAACTAAATTCTACTCAGTACCAAAGAACAGAGAAATATCAGTGCACACATACAGCCTAATTAATTCTCCACTTATTCTGGATGTGCACATATCATGTGTGGTTATTTCACGCAGAGAAAGTGGTATTCTGCACATGCTAGAAAGCACGGTGTTTGTGTAATGGAAAAAGGAATGACCTTGAGGGACAGAAGAGCTGCAACCAAGACAACAGATAAAAGAAACCTGAATCCAGGACAGAACTGTAACCTGACTAATGTCTCAGACCAGACTCCCCACCCCCAATTTTTCTCAAAGAGAAAGGGAGGGAGGGGGAGGCCCATTCAGACTTGCAAGCTTGTGTTAGTATAACTGTATAATGAAAATAATATTAGCATGCATGACTTTAATTTCCTAGTCTGGTTTACTTGGGAGGGCTGACATTTCTTTAGATTTCCCTCTGCATCTCTCTCTGCTCACTGAATGCAGATGCTAAAGGCTGGCTCAAATTAATCCTGCATGTTTTGATAGAGCTCCTTCCCTTTAGGTAACACAAGCAGACCTTCCCAACCTTAATGCAAAATAGCTGAACTGCAGTCTCATGTTAAGTCAAATAATAAGATGCAATAGATAATGGCTTAGAACCCCCCCACGGTTCCCACAGGAGGGGCAGAATCAACAGGGAGTTAATTGGGACAAATATATCAGAGTCCAAAGTATAACACAGCCCTTAGCAGCTCCACATTCAAAGTCTGGCACTCTCTTCCATTAATTAAATTAAATTAAGCTTTATTTGTTCTTTGTTTTTCCTCTATTTGGGTGTTTCTCCGGAGAAATATAATCTTGGGTTTTATCTGGAAACAACCAATGCAGGCAGAAACAAGAATGCCAGTTTAGGGAACAAGGATGGTCCTTTCATAAACGGCATTGTAGTGTAATGCTTATGGGAGTGTGCAAGTGTGTCTTATAAAGAGAACCCAAACTAATCCTCTCTTGAAGTTTTTATTCTGTCTCAAACTGAGACTTCAGGATGCTTCTGGTATCATTAACTAAATCTTGTAGGATTTTAAAGTCTGGTGGTTTTCATGAGCAGAACCTTTTATGGTAGGGGGAAGGAAAGGAGACTGGCGAATCGCTCCTAAACGATGCACAATAAATCATTCAAGTTCTTCTGACTTGCTTCAGCCATGAAATATTTCTGCTGGATTTGCCCCTTGAATACACCTGACTCCACTTCATCTATTGTTTTGTTGCTCCTGGCAACTCTCAGGATCAGAGAGCAAACCAAGACAATCCCATGTAAGGCTCCACTTCATCCAAAGAAACGTGGATAAACACACAGCCTTCCCTGGAGAAAAACTGCAAAAGGGGCGCTAAAATGTACGGAAGCTTATTCTCCGAGAAGTCCTTCCAAAGACACTGCAGGTCAAATGGTTGCGCTTGCTGTACCTCTCTGGCACAGATTCCTTGCTGGAGTTTACATCACGGTCTGCTAAGACCGTCACTAAAGCTTTTAAAATCCAACCCCCCCCCAAGGTACACCTTTTTCTGTTCTGGGCTGCAATCATGTGATACCCTCCTTTTCTGCAAATGCCTCCTGGGCTCGGAACATTCCCGCAAATCAAGAGAATTCCAAAGGCTGCCTTTTGATTCTGCAGGATGCCAGCCCCCCGTTCCATTTCTTTTTCAAGAGTAAAATAATCTTGAAAAGTCAAGCAGATTAGAAAGTCCAGAGATGGTCCGGGAGGTGCCCTGGGGAAACTCCAGTAGCCGTAGGCAACTGGTTGCCTCTTAGGCCAACGAGAGAGGAATGAGAGAGGAAGTTCCACGAAGCACAGCTTTGGTTCTGAAACTATTAACGAATCATGTGACTTTAAAAGACAGAACTTTGGCGTTTGTTTTGTAGAGAGAGAGAGAAAGAGAAGAAGGGAAGATGGTGAAAAGGTACCCCTACGTTTCTCTCTCTCTCTCTCCCCTCTCCCCTCCCTCCCAGCAATCTGGTTCCTGTGCAGAGAAAGCAGTGTGGCTCTCCAGCGCCGTGGGTGACCCGGTGTCACAGCATTCCCACCTCTGCCCCTCCTTCCCTTCCAGGCTGAGCATCAGGCGGACAGTGGAACAGCACGTCTTGCTCGCTCAGCCTGCTCCAGTTGCAGGGAGCCAGGTAGCCAGCCAGCAAGAGACCAAAGGAACGAGAGGAACTGCAGCGCCCAGGCGCAACGGCTGCCCTGTGCATTCAAAGCAGAACGCAGTGGGCAAGATAGGGCAGGAAGTGACCCTGGCACTTCAGAAGAGGGCGAGCCCAAGAACGGCCAGAGGAAGAAAGCGTGGATTTCCTAAGATCAGTGTTTCTCAATATTTGGCAGCTTGCGGAGGTGTGGACTCCAACTCCCAGAATTCCCCAGCCAGCAAA
>JANHZU010000002.1:586410-606074 GCA_032468055.1 Acrochordus granulatus
TGGACTCCAACTCCCAGAATTCCCCAGCCAGCAAAGAATTCTGGGAGCTGAAGTCTACAACCCTTCAAGTTGCCAAGGTTGAGAAACACTGTCCTAGATTGCCCCTTTTATCAATCATGTTTGAAGGCTTTCCCAAATACCTTGGGCTCAAAATACAATCCTGAATTTATTGTAACTTTCTTTAATTCCTTCAACAGAAGAAAAGGTTATTCTGCTCAGTTCCTGCGCTCCAATGCATTTCCAGCTTGGCTAATCCATACTTGGTCTCCTTACAGGACACTCTCTCTTAAGTTTAATATGATTTGAGATGGGTTCAGCTTTTATGTGAGCAAAGGAAAGGACAACCGTGGTGATTGCACCCAAGAACTGTTTTCATACCACAAATAGGTCAAGTCTACTGGGGAGCATTCCAGCAAATTCAGTAGGAGATTGGGATATGCTCAAGGGAATGTGCCTAGAGAGGTGGAGGCTGAGATCCTATGTGCATTTACTTGGAAATAAGTCTGCTGGCCTTTGTGATGCGGACTTCCAAAGAAGCCTGCATAGGATTATCCTGCCTGCTTGCAGTTAAAAAGACTCTTACTCCCTTTTGGAACATCACAAACTTCAAGTCCAGAACATGTGAGTCCATTCACAGCTTTCCATCCCCATGGGATTGGTCCCAGATGGCAGTAAAAGCTTTCAGTTTTAGACTGGGCTTGTGTTTTATAAACACTCCCTCTCCCAGGAGGGAAAGCAAAATACACATATGCTCATCCACTGATTTCAAATACATATTTTTGAATGTTTGGGTTGTTTAGAGAAAAGGATGTCCAATCAGCTGTAGCAATACTTCAAAACCATATTAGTAGAGAGAACAATAGTAAAATGACTAAATCTAATTCTGCTCTGTTCTACTCTATTCTATATAGAACTGAATTAACTTATTATTTATTGCTAGATCACTTATTCATTGCTGAAGACAGATACTTAATTCTTATCACTTTACAGTAATGGAAATAAATGCTTCTTTCTTTGGCCACTGATGTTCAAGAATCAGAAAAGAAGACATCTCACTACTCCCCAACTCAACACAAGATCTGCAAAGCAACAGACCCTTACACTATCAGAAGAGTGCTGCTGGATCAAGCTGTCTGAGTCAAGAGGTAACAACCTACCATTCACAGCCACCAATAATATGTTTCTTCATGAACCAACCATCCACATTTGCTTGCATTTCTACTACTGCTGGCAGCAAATTCTACTTCTGAATATAAGCAGCGTGGAAACATTTTTCCATTAGGTGATTCTGAATATTCCTGCACTTAGCTTTAATGGATGTTTCCAAGGGAGAAAAATGTACTTAAATCCATCTATAGACCTTCCTGAGAGGCAACTTCCTCCAGCTGCTGGAGAGAGAACCATCCAGCTGCTTGTTGTGAAACACTCCCAGACACCGCCTACTGAGGCCATTTGTTCCATCAGTTCTACACTTGGTGAATTTTATTCCAGTCCTCTTATTCCTACCAATAGGAAATCTCTTCCAGCATTAGCCAAGAGCAGTCTCCTGACTGACAGCTCTTCATATACTTGAGAATAGTTATCAGACAGGATTACCAGTTTGGTTAGCAATAGCACTTTGTGCGGATATTTTGAGTGTGGTTCGAAGCATTTCATTTACATGATCACTGTCATCATTTCCACCATCCTCTTTATACAGAATCCCACACTGTCTCCAGAAACTATAAACTATCTTGTAAAGTGACAGTTTGACTGGGGCTTCCATGATACTAAGGCTGCTTAAGCATAGCTTGCTGAATAAACCCACACGGCTGACTGAGTTCACACAACATGTTCAGCCAAAACAAAGCAAACTGCTTAATGGTTTAGCAAACTGTGTGAATCAAGCTTCTATCTACCCACCATACTGCAGGCAGAGTGGAACTGGGGGCTGAGAAACATTTGTGCAGATGGCTGCACAGGTTTATTGCAGTGATCACATGACCCCTGAAAAGTAAATTTGAGTGTTTCTGACAGATGCAACAGGTACACCAACATATTCTCCAAATCATATTTATCCATTGCGATCCAAAACTTGGGGCAACAGTGCTTCTTAAAGCAAGCCTTCTAAATAAGTTGTAACCCTGGGCACTCAACAGCAAGAAATGCTTGTGGCCTCTGGGGACAAGATGAATTATTAAATGCACAGCTGTCCACCACCTCAAGGTCTCTTACATGGAGACATTGTGACTTAAGTAAATAACAGCAGCAATTTATCTTAAGTGCCAGTAAGTCCCAAAAGGGAGGAGGACGAGGAAAAGAAGAAGATGAAACTTACTTCTGCACATGAAACAGATGTTGTACTAACTATCCCAACTTGTGTGGATTTTCTCTATGGAACTGATGTGGGTGAGGTTCTTGCCACTATCTAGATAAATCTACAAAAAAAAATGCTTCTTAATGGATTCTAATGAAAAATGTCTTTGGGAGGATCAATGGAAAAAAGACAAATGCTATAATTGGCCTGTCCAGTCGAGAAACACTTCTTTTGTTAAATATCATTAAAAAAACAGCGCAAAAAGTTACCTAGTTAAGATTTGTACTTCATATACCACTTCATGCTTGGCAACTGTTAATTCCAGGACAAAGGATCTTAAGACATAAAAGGTTTAGGAAAAATTTAGGAGACACGCTTTTCCCAGGGTCTTAAAACTCTGATATAAGAAAATATCTGTAGCTCAGGGTTGAACGGAGTTGAATACAGTCTTAAAACTGTTTCCAAAAAACTAGAGAAACTATGCAGGACAGACACAGCAAGGAAATATTACTTGGACACCAGAATTAATGTAAAAGAAGGGAATTTTGGAGGAGGTGTAACTTCTTGGACCCATGTGACAAACCTGCCTCCATATAAACTCCTTTTCCACACGTTAATCCTCTGCTAATATGACCACAATCTGCTTTAGTTTACCTAAACACTGCCTGTCATTGAAAGGTAGCTGTCATCTCCCTATTATTCTGAATTTTTGGCACCACTGTATATTTATCTCTTTGTCTGTCTGTCCATCCAAATAAACAGGTCAATGATCTTAATATGAATCAACTTTCCTCACCTTCTGGATTAATTCATTAATGAAGTTTAGAGCCCAAACATGCTACAGCAGGTTACCCAACCCTTTCAGATCTTTCCATCATTCAGATCACAGTTTTCTAGCCAGCACGGTACATACTCATGGACTATATGAGGTACAGTCCAGGTTATACTATTTCTTTTACCCAAAACCTATAGAGTTGATTTTAAACAAAACAATCACACAGTATGAATAGACCTAGGAAGAAAGGAAGATTTGGCAACCCTTAGTTTGAATGCCCCTGAAGAATAAACTCCCTATGGCAGAAAAGAGGATTTCTACAGGTGAAATTATAATTTCTGTATATTATGTACATACAGAATAGATACAAGCAACTGCAAAAAAAAAGTGGGGGTGGGACCCTGAACCTTTTACATGTGTGTTAACAGAAGATCTGGGTGTGTGCAACTTGTTTTGCAGGGAAAGGAGTGACTCTAATTTAAACTGTTGCAGTTGCAACCCCATGCATGCAAATTTACTTGGATACCAATCTTATTCAACTGAGTGTAAGTTCTTCCTAAAATTATAGGACATTGCTTTAGTCCAAGTAAGGTCATTCCCGTCTTTTACATTAATTTGTTCTGATCTAAAGGTACCTTTAGATTCCAAGATACATCAGATTTCCAGAATGGAGTATTTATTTCCCCCAGCAGCAGTACCACCAATCTGGATGAGTTGCAGTTGATAAATCCTCCATCTGATATATTATTGATCTCAGGCATCAATTTAGCCATTCTAAAAACTCACATGGGTCAGATGAAAAACAGAAACATAGCTAAAAATCATTTGCAAGTTAGTGATATCTACTTCTGGTTAATTTTATCCTTTTAAGTAGAAGGAAAGATAAAATCTTACAAGAGCTGAAACAGAAGATCTGTCAGGTCCTACAATAGCCCAGAAATGGCCTTCCAGCTTGGACTAAGAACATGGAAACATAACTCCATCCAATCTCTAACCAGATAGCTTATCCTTACCAGTGTAACAGATTATGATTGCTACCATTTTACAGGGAGCAAACTAAGATTCTACAACATAATTACAGACGATAAAAAGAGAAATACTGGAAGAGACCACATAACTCCGGACTAGAGGCAATTCACCTCACAGGAGGATATTTGGAGTCTTTATTTCACTTTCTTGCCTGCTAAAAAAATACCAATGAAGAGCCAGGCAGGAAAAGTAGAAACAATATGATCCTAAGCCTCTGAAACTCACTAAGCAAATAGCTCAATTGTATGTTCAAGTGGGGGATAATAGATTCCAGCCTAGGGAATGAAGAGATTTCTGTTTGTTTTCAGGAAAAGCCCCAGATGACACTCTACTGTTCCCCAGTGTCAGTCTCCAGTCTTTCCCAACCTGGATAAACAGGTAAATATCCCTTGCCTTTTGTGGCTTCTGAGCCTTATCTTAGCCTCTGCCTTATCTAAAATCTTTTGCCAATATGCTCCTTGGGTCACTCAAAATATGAATACATATAAGTATTAAAAAAATATGAATACATATAAGTATTAATTTAATGCAAGTAAGTATTACCACCTCCTCCTTTTCTGACTCATGTAATTAACAGGTTGTTTAGGTGGGTTGTACGCAGGAGCTGTACAAGAGCGAGCAAGGGCTGCTATATAGGCTGAGTTCCTACATCACACTAGCTACAATTAGCTTAACCATGGATTACTGGATAAAATGCAACAAGTTGTTTTGTGCATACTGCTATCAAAATCAAACCCACTCATATCAAGTCACAAGTTAAATTCAGATGTCATCTGGATCCATGTTTTGCTCAACCAATTTTCACCAAAAAAAAGTAAAAAAATAACAACAAAAAAGCAACAGCAAGAGGTTAGGTCCATATAAACATGAAGCTGAAAGTTTGCAAATCACAATGGTTGCACTTAGAGAACATGCTAGATTGAAACACACACACACATACATCCATACTCATTATAGCTTATAATGTAAGAATTCATAGTCTGGATTAGAACCTCCTCAAAATTCACATTTTGATTATATCAGTATCACAATTGGACTGCTCTGTTTTAATGAGTTGCTTTATGAGATGCCTAGAATAAAGGGAAAACATTTTGCATGATGAGGTTGCATTTCATGTGCAGGAAACCACTTTCGGAGCAAAACAGATGAGTGAAATGATGATAACCCAGAACTCTCAGTTGACACATGTTATGTTCAGTCAGATTTAGCAATTCCTTGGCCTAGCAGAAGTCATATGTTTCTCAAGCAATTTTGATGCTTTCAATCATAAATCTACAGGCAAGGAGGTAAAAGCTCTAGTAGAGGAGATTCCACTTTCACTTGTTGGGAGGGTTTCAGAAGATGCTCTTCTTCAGTGCTGGGAAGACTGTCCAGCTGGGTTCCTCACAATTCAAACAGTATTTAAAACTATAAAATTCATTTATTTCTCCGTGTCCTCATGGTAAGGGTACCATGACCTAAGGGTTTGGAACTATGTATGAATTTGGTGACAATAAACAAGCATCCCCAAAACAAAATTCTTGATCATGAGCCATCTAGTCAAACTGAGTGTTGTCCAGGTCATTTAGTTTCTTCTGTTTTTAAAATTGGATACTCTCTGAATACTCAATATTTGTATTGAGTATATATACTGAGTATATTGAATACTCAATATTTATATGTACTTTGAGATGATAGCCATTTTGTGTGCCAACTATGTGATAACCATTTCCCTGATTTCACTTTGGAAAACACAATAAGACGACAATGAGGTCCTGCAGTTGAACAAAGATATTATGCACTTCTTTGTTAGTCCTGCAGTTGAACAAAGATATTTATGCACTTCTCAAAAATAAAACAGACAACACTAAGGAATTCAGTTGCCATTTCTACAGAAATGATGTAGGATAACACAACTTTTAGAGAAATGTGAGTTAAGATCCGTTTGGTTATACCTAAACAAAGCAAAACAAACCCACATGGGTTTCTAAATCTGGACTCAGTTACGGCGTTCAGCTAAATTTTAATTGCCTGCTCTCTGGATTTTGATCAAATAAGCAGAAGACTGGGGGAGTGCCTTTGATTTGTGATTTCTCTCTCCCTTTCTGTGTGTTTGGGGAGGCCACTTGTTGGAAGGAATGGCTCCCATTTGAACAAAGGGACCCCTCTGAGGTCCTATAAGATCTTCCACAAAGCTTTCCTACAGAGCTGCACAAAGCAATTCTGGGGCTTGAGGGGTTAATTGGATCTGTTCCAACTGGCAATGGGTGGGTGTGAGAGGCTGAGTTTGGGAAAAACTGTTGCACTTGGTATGCAGAGTTTTCTAGGAAAGGGGGGAGGGCTTTGCAATAGCAAAGAAGAAATGGGAGGCAGACTAACCCATCCTTTGCAAGGGAGGATCCCAGAGATGATTAAAGCACAGCAAGAAAAAATATTTACTCGGAGTCCCATAAAATTGCAGAGGCCAAGGCGTAAGAAGATGAGGACTAGAAAACTAGGACCTGTCCCATAAATAACACCAAAAAACATACCTGAAGAAAATAGCCTTACTTTATATTGCTTGCAATAAAAAAGCTGCCATCCATACATGTTTACTTACGGCTAACTTGGCTGCTACCTCAGTTAAATTTAGTGCTGAACAGACCTGCCTAAGATCTGGCTGCATGTTGCAATGAGAAGGTAACAAGTTCTCAACAATCCTAAACCACCTTTGCATTTCTCAAGAAAAGGGACAATAAATCTGACTGAGACCACTGAAATTTAGTTCTTTCCTGTTCCTAAAATGCACTCATGTGTCAACCAACTTGCCACAGAAGCAATTGGTATGGGTTCACTCTATGAATAATGCTAGCTAGGAAAAACAGAAAAGAAAGGCAAAGGTTTAGGGTTTGCTTAATGCTCAAAACTGCTGCATACCGCATGACTCAAAAGGGACATTTTCCAGACTAGAAGTGGAAGGTTAACTACTATATACTTCCCAGTATCCCTCGCCACTGGTCATGTCAGCTGGAACTGCTGAGAACTGTAGTTCTGCAACATCAGAATAGCCAATGAACCACTATCATTGACCTCAATGTTTGATTCCTTATTGTAGATCCAGATAGTTGCATATTTCCTTCCTCTAAGTTCAAAATACCCAGGCGGTGTTGACTGAAACATAACAAAGCATATTATATGTTTAATACATGAGCAGGCCTCACTCAGGCAGAGCAATGCATAGTGCAACAATGCAGGATTTTACTTATGAAACTAAAATATACTTTCCAAATTGCAGAAGATAATTCCTTCCATAGTTTGCGCTGGTTAAAATCTCACTTTTAGAATGATGTCCAGAACTGAGCACCAGAAGTCCATGAGTCACAGAAACCGGGGCAGAATGCAGAAAGAACAACCCCATAAAGGGTTTGAGAAACTGGGTGTATTTAGTTTTGAAAAAAAAAAAAGATTAAGGGGGATATAATAATATACTTCAGGCATCCAAAAGGACGGCTTATAAAAAGGCCAAGATTATTCCTCATCGTCCCTGACTGCTACACATAAAATAAGACACTTAAGTGACAAGAAGATTCTGGCTAAATATTAGGATAAACCACCTAGTAATAAGAGCAGTTTGATTACAGAACACTTATGGAGGGAGGTGCTGGATACCTTTGGAGAATGCTTTTACTATATTTGGCTTCTTCCACTGAGCAGAGAACTGGACCTGATGGCTTAAATGTCCACCCATTTCACTCTACAATTCCAGGGTTGGATGAATGCTGGCTGATGTGTGTGCACAGTCTGAGGTTCCCATGACTAAGTGAAGATCTCCTCAAAAAGTAAATTCTCCTCAGACTTGCTTTGAATCCTTGGTTGTTTTGGATGCCCTGGTAATCCAGCCCAATGGGAGGCGAGTGGGTCCAACAATGCAGATTTCAGCAGCAAACATCGAGACTGTGGTGGGTCCAGCTGCACCCTCCCCCCCCAGCCTGCCTAGCGCCAACGCACTGAGTGTGACACAGCAAGTGCTCACGCTGATTCTCTGAACGCCGAGTGCCTCTGAGAAAAAGGAAAAACAGACTGTTCTGTCCCAGAATTGCAGCCTGGAACTACAGCACTGCTGGGGGTGATGGGCTCCTTAGGCAGTGGGTTGTACCCAGGAGCAAAGAATGTCCTCAATTTAATCACCTCCTTTCCTTTCCAAGCTATATTCAACCAAACAAAACTAAACAGTGCACTTGAGTTCTAACTGAAAGGGCATATAAACAGATTCTAGGCTAGGAGGCCTTTTTGTAAAAAATAAACATCATCCATTATGGTCTTGTAGAGCAGAGAACACCCCCAAATAAAAAAGTCTTCTCTAGGACAAAATGGCCTTGGATTTGAACAAAACTTACTCTCGTTGCTGCTCTCTGTTCTTACTCCAAGCAGCAGTTTCTACTTACTCCTCGTGAGCCAGCTCCCCCACATGGGCTCTTAAGAGCTAGGGTGGTTTCCGGTTCTTGTCTCAGTTTCCAGACCATTTTGAATATGCTGTGACTTCCTCTGCTGGAAAGTGGGTTTTTGAGAACTTCAGAGTGGCAATTTGAAGGCTTACAGGGTGAAGGAAAAGCAAGTTTCCTTTTAAAGAGCCAGTTTCTTTCCATCTTCCCCCTCCAGTTGCGTTAGAAAAGTATTGTCTGAGAAGATAGGTCTACAACATCATTAATGTGCCATCTTCCAAGTCTCTCGGGCTAGGTATGGAGCACTGTATAAGCCCGGATGCCATCATTTGTACGTGACAGATAGTTTCACGTGCAATGCAGCTAACTGTATTTTCTTCACTAAGCCACAATTAAAGAAACCATAGCTCAGCTTGTGAATCTAACCCTTGACTTGATGTGGTTTAACAACATTCTAAATGGGAAAAGATATTGTGTACTTGTTTCTCTTGGCTTTCATGACATTCTTCAAGACCTTATTACAAGGCCATGCTTGAAGAACTGTGGTTGATTGTAGCCAATATTTCTACCAGGTAACACCGAATCCATGTCTTTCGTGTAAGAATCCATGTCTTTTGTGTAAAATGATTCTTCCCAACCTTGGCAATTTTAAGTCGTATGGACTGCAATTACTAGAATTCCCCAGCCAGCCATGCTGGCAGTTGAAGTCCGCACATTGTAAAGTTGCCAAGAGTGGGAAACACTGAAGTGAAAGGAGCATATGGGATTTCTGTAACAAAGCCCTACTTGAAGACAAAGTTATCTTAGAAGGCTTCTAACCTTTTAGCAAGTTATCATATAGATGTGAAGGTCCCCAAGACATTTTATGGGAGCCACTGATAACTGGCAGACTGTATTTTATACCTGGAGAATTTTGCAATCTTTCTTTTAAACTGTTGTGAGCACAGCTCAGCAGACAGTTGACACATTTTGAGAACAAAAATCACAATGAGAGCTTGTGCCCTTCTGTCCTTTATTTACAGAGACTCCCATTTGCCTTGGTACCATTGCAGGTAAAAAGATATTCCATATCCAGGCAAAACACAGCCCTGGCATTTTCAAGAAATGGATTTACTAGGAGAACTGGATAAAGAGTATGTAACTGTGCTTACTGAAGGGAAGGAGAGAGGAATGGGTTAACAGGCCAGGAAGTGCCTTAGAGGCACCACTTCCTGCACCAGGCTCTGGTGGTCCTCCACCCTTGAGAGTAAGGCTGTGGGGGCAGCATTGTGCATGTCAGGGAGTAAATGATTGCACAGGGGAGGGAACCAAGAGAGGGTTCATAACGGGTGTAATCTAATAACCCTGGGGGAACAAGGAACCCTTGCTCCCTTACTGGAATTGTGCCATGTTTCTCTTAGACTATGGAGAATTTGACAGGGAAGAGAGTTTGGATCAACAAAAAAAGATTTTCCTGGAAGAATCCCAGGCAAAGATTAGCCTTTTATGCTGACATGGCGCTTCCAGATTCACTGGACTGCAATCCCATCCCATCATCATCCTTGGTCAGCATGGCTTCTGGAGGACGAAGATGCAATCCACACAGCAAAAGAGCATCAGCTTGGAAAGGCAGAGTTAGATTCTTAAACAGAATATTAATTACTGAATTCATGTAAAATTGCATGATAGATGTATTGGGATTATAATATCCAGATTGACGAGGAAGTCTGGAATTACGTAGAAATAGAGAAAGTGGCCATACAAGGAATAGAAACAATCTGGCATTTTTTAACACACACTGTTGCAAGTGCTTGTATCTTTTTTTTTTACAGAGATGCAAAGAGGTATACCCTTGCCTTTCTCCTGCCAAACCTGCCCAATGTGTGACAAACAAGTTCTGGGCTGAGAGTTAAGCATTATATGTTCACCTCCACCTTCTCTCCCAGGAGCTGCAAGTGGCATAAATGATTCACATTTCTTTTCCCTTATGCTCAGAACAACAACGCTATCCACAAGGAAAATCAGGTTGGGTGAGAGCAGACTAGCAACAGAATATGCAAATGCTGAAGTCACTCTGCAAGCTGGGTGTCTCAGTAGGAGCTGAACTCCGGTTTCTCCACTATTATTCTGGCAATCTACTTAGAACATCACACAGACTCTGCAGCTTGGTGAAAGGAGACAGGTTTTGTTCCTCCAAGATGAGCATGAGGAATTGGGGGGCTGGATTGAAGGAGGAGGATCATGTCTCCAAACCTCCAACCAGCCCTTCTTCTGTCTCAGTTTTACTTCCTAAGCAGAGAGCCTGGTCTCAACAGCAGGAGTCTTATCGAGCAAGCGGTGATGACGCCAAAGCCTGTGGCCAAGCAACAGCTGCAGACAAGTCACCTGACCTCAAGAACAAGGAGTCACCCTTGCCTTGGCAGAGATGCATCCAGTTCCAGCTGAAGGCATGGCTGGCAATTTGCCATGGCTAGCAAGAAGGATGCCCAGTGGCTTCTCTGCACAAAGAACAGGTTGCAACTCTCTTTGCGTTTTGCATGGAGTGCCAGCTTCTGGCAACTATAAGCCCCAACATGCACTGCATTCTTCTCGCTTAGGGAGCTGTGGCCTGAAAAGCACTGTAAATTTGAGGGAAGGGGGCACATATAAAATGGATGGCATCCAGACAGTCCCTGTCCTCCAAAAAGTGAACGGACTGACAAATGACAATCACCAGTAATAAAGCTTGAATTAAAAGTCTACAGTACCCATGTTTCTTTGGCTCAGCCATCAACCTCAACTTTGTTCAGGCTTTTGTCTAAATCGCCTAAATCTTGAGAATCCTGCATTCTACCTGTTCCTCAAATAGGTAGATAACAGAGCTAAACCTGATAGCCACTGAAATGTAAAACACCTAGAAAAAGTCAGAAAATACAGAAAATACCTTTGCCTCCTGTTATTTCTTCCCAAGTTCTCCATAAGTGTTGTTGGGAACCATACCACCACCACCACCACCACGCAGAACTTAATGGAGATACCACTTTTATTAGCCCGTTATTCAGGAGGGCCTCTGAGAAAACACTATCTACCCTATGCCTTGCAATCTCAAATCTTGTATCTACCCAATGCCTTGCAATCTCAAATCTTCCTCCCACCAATCCATACCACTACAACACAAAAAGAAGGCCCAGCATAGCATCCTATTTTAAAAAGCTGGAGGGATGGGGGGAGGAGATAGAGGGCTTCTGGGGGTGGGGGGAATGTGTTCCATTCCTTAACGAAGGTGCTTAAGCTTCCGTGGAAATAACAGGTAAAATTTAATCCTCCTTCTGCTTTTACACCGTGGCACTGTGGGAAATTTGACCTAAATGGCAGCATATAAATATCCTGGTAACTTTCCAGAAGGCAAGATGCCAGCCAACTCCTGTCTTAGTGTTCTGTGATCTTATGTGAAGAAACCCAGGGAAGCATCCAAACTAGAGTTTATTATTTCTCATGGCCCGCAAAAAAAAAACAAAAAACAAGTTCAGCTCAGCAACTGTTCAGCCTAATAATTTTCCCTAACCTCTGGTCTTTTGGTCCTGAGTAGGCAGCTTTGACCTAAGGCTTCATTTCCACATCTACTGTAAGCATGCCTGGGACTTCTCGGCTATTTTAATGTCATGCCTCAGGCTGTAAAGTAAGCATGTTTCACAGCAACCTACACTCACGTATGTTGAGAGAACAAACATACCAAGACAACAAAACCATACCAAGTTTAAAGTATCAAGATCTGCCACTGATCCAAATTTTTAATAGTCTCGGTTGCCAACTATTGCTCATAATTTCTATGTGAATTATTACAATATCTAAAATTGTAATAAGGGAAAGTCCTCCAAGTTTATTATGTAAGAAATCATTACAATGGCCTCAATCCCCACCCCATGTCCAAAGCTAATATTACACAGGTGAAAATATCTTTTTTTAGGCTTTTAAATTTTAAGCTCTCTATCTCTGTAAATGTCTTGAACTCCTCACTCCCAACAGAATTATGCTTTTTTTTTTTTAAAGAACAGGTTGCTTGTTTGTACTGTGGTACGTGTAAGTTACCATTTGGACTCTCACTGCTGGATGTTCTTGCACCTATACAGGTGAAAACATCTTGATACAGCCCAGAGAAAATGAGGAAAAAGGAAGAATGTACACAAAGGCCATTCTTCCTTCATATCTTTTCCAATAACATTACAACTTTTGACAACTGGACAACATGGTTAATTTCTCTCTCTGACATTTAGGTCTGTGGTATGATGACAGGAGGGGGGCTTAGAAAGATCTGTCCCTTTCCCAGTTTTACTGTTTCCACTCATAAGATGTGATAGGGTCATGGGTAAGACAGCCCTGATGAGGTCAATATTCTACAGTTAATATGCCAAATCCTAGGAAAATATTAACTCTTGGGACTAGGTTCCCAAGGGTAATTGGCTGGCATTCATTAGCTCACAATCTGTGGACTGTAACCACTTGGGTGACCTGACGTGCATATATTATCACATACAAAAAAACCACGGATCTGTAAAAATATCTTGCTACCTCTCCAACTGATAGCCCCCCTTCTCAAGTTTTACGTGCCTGTATTGCAGAGGAAGGAAGAATTTCAATGTTGAACATGAAAATCCAGCTAACATAGATTTCAAGTAAACAAAGAGAACACACCCAAACGTATTACAACTTTTGACTTACGTGTTAATGAGATGGACAAATGGGAAGCCTTGCTAAAGCCCAGCATGAATGGACATAAAATAATGTGGCGAGAGAGGATTCCATCTGCCACAAATGATTAGCTTGCCAAGTATATGGCTACACTACTGGAGGATGAAAGAAGAGATAAGGACCAACGTGTCTGAGGGTAAAGAAAGGAGCTTCTCTTCTAGCAGCTAGTTTCAATATCAGACTATTAGTGCACTGTCCTCCACCAGCCTATTTGGCTGCAGCACCAACTTGACCACCTGTGGTCAACAGATCAATGCTTACTCAAGCAAAGGCGCTCAATTTGTAGTTTAATGTTTGAAAGAGGATGCATTATGCTAGCTTTGCCCTGTCTTTTTACTGCTTATACTATTCTTTCTGCAGCACTCAATCCCACTCTCTTGTATTTACTTTTAATTGATAACAACAAAGTCCCACAAGAGAGAACTTGTGTCTGTATTACATTATTTCCCATTTTAACAAGTTTTGTGCAATTTATCTTCATTATATGTGAGTCACATTCGAATCCATGATTTCTGACCAGGAAAAAGCTGGCTCTAGATGACTTTAAAAGAAAGGGAAAAGGTATGTATCCAATTGTTGTGATGATCAAATACTGATCACTTGTAAAATAAATTAGCAAATCAAACAAGGCAGTTGCTCAGTAGACACACTCTACTGGATTTAGGATTACTTCTGGAAGAGTTTTTAGATGTATGGGTCCATAGAATGCAACTGACAGAAAAGGATTAAGGAACTCCATAGTAACACAGTTGCTAGTGACTAGAAGTTGGCAGGCTGCTAACATTATTTGCTAAGTATATTTACTACTGATGTGAAGTAAGGATGGTATTCACCATAAATATACTGTAGTTGTAAATTAGTCCCAGGTCAATTGTAAGTGGGACTCTGCTTGTGAGAAAAGGAGGATAGGTTGATTCAACTTACAATTTGAAATTTAATTGCTATTTTTCCAAACAAAATAATGTGGACTTTAGAGGAGTAGCTCAAAATGTAGATGATGCTGAATATTATACACAAATATGCATTATTTGAGAAACAGCGTGTAAAAATAGGTGCATTTAGAACACTAGTACTTAATTGCATGAATTAGGAGGCACACATATGAAAAATGCCTGTGACTTTTTCATAGATGATTTAAAAAAGAATTTCAGATTCATGCAAGAAATGGGATGCAGCCAACTCAAGGCTGGATATGTTAGAAACTGAGTGAAACTAACCTTCATGGGTTCTGCCCGTCCTTATTGGAGCTCCTTTTATTCTGTGGACTTCTTTGCTGGAAGAATGAAACAAGAAAAAAGACATGCATGTCTAAATTCCTAAATGAAGCTGCTGCTGAGAAATAATGTGTGTTGCTTACAGTCTCTGTAAGTTTAAAAAGTATACGTATTATGTAGCACTTGGGACACGAAAGAACCGTGGTTGACTGTAAAAGGCAGATGTGAAGAACAGCTGGCTTTTATCTGCTCAGAGAACAGTATCTTTAAACCTCCAACTTGCCTTCCTTGCTGCAATCTGAGATTGTTGCACTAGACTCCTTCTAACCTTATTTATCTCTTAAACATGTTAAGATCTGGAAGCTGGAAGTTCTTTATTTCCAACAACTTCTCTCTTTCCTCACTCTTCAAGCCCCTTAATTACTTTTGCACTTAAAATAAAAAAACAATAAGGGAAAAGTAATCACTTGCTCTAATAAAATTAAAGTATTCCTGTTCCTTTCCGCATACTTTATGTAATCAGTACAAAGCAATAATTTACTACTAATTATTGCCATGTAAAAATCACACCAAACACTCATATTAAATGTTCAAAACAGTCAGCAGCCTAGTCTGCTTTTAAAAATATCTGCCAGTGATAGTCCTTGGCACTCAATCTAGCCATTGTGGGCCAGTGTATGTTCACATTACTTTTTCTATCGTTCTCCCCCACTGTCCAAAACAAGCTTCAACCTGTCCTAGCTGGAACTAGCTGTTTAAGGGAGCCAAGAAGTCCTTGATCTCCATTGAAGCTGCCAGAACAAGAGGTGGATTGTCAAGAATTACAAAAGAGCTTGGGTGTAACTTGGACACCTTCTCTGCTTAGAATAAAAGGACCAATCTACACTTGCTCCATTAATTGTTCACTACTGGGAAGGGAGGGTTCTGTACTGATAAAGAAGTGGAAGAAAATAATTAATTGAGCCTATCTCAGAAGACACAGGAACCATAGCTGCCTTATATTAACTCCAAGTTCATATCATGATATATCATGGCTTAGCTCTAGTCTGTTGACTAAGCCTGGCTGAGTTCAACTAAAGAAGGGGTATCCAACCTTGGCAACTTTAAGATGTGTGATCTTCAACTCCCAGAATTCCTCAGCCAATATGGTGAGTCCACACATCTTAAAATTACCCCAAAGTTGGGTTGGACACACTTGATCTAAACCATTAACTATTGACTCCAACAACTTGAGTTCATAATTCATGACTCTCCACCATAAGGAAGCAAACCATATCAGGACTTAATATAATGTGTGAATCCAATTTTTTTGTCCATTTAGCTTCCAACTCTTCTCAGAGCAGCTCTCCAAAGTTTAAACACACAATTGTTCCCATTTCCTCTTCCCTAATGAAAAAATCTTTGGGAAAACTGGGAACTTTGATACACAAAACATTTCCTTTATCAATAAGTTATCTTTCTTCCCCACAGACTTCAGGAGAATATGGGATTATTCATCAGCCCTGAAGCTCCTGGTTCCCAGAATGGTGTCTGTCTACATCAAGATGTCTATTTAGTTCCATGTTCGATTTTATGTGATTTTCATTTCTAGAGATATTTTAAATAAAAAAAATAGAAAACAAATGGGAAACTAGCTTAGCAAATTGCCAGCCTCAATCATAGCTTTTATTTTCCATAATCTTTCCCACCCAGCATATACACTAGAGGCATTTTTAGGAGAACTGAAATGACAGAGAAACCCTGTGCTTCAGGGGTGAAATGTGCCCACTTGCATACACATACTCTCTTCCCCTCTGAAAAGAAGAGATTAGAAAGGTGAGATAGGGAGGTAGAGTGCCTCCAAGAAAACCAGAGAGTGTAATATAGAGCAACTTCACCCATTTGTTTTGGGTAAATCAGTGTTTAGTCACTGGCTATACTCTTCGAAAGAGTTTATTAAATGCCTTCAACATTTTAAATACGCCTACTAACAAAAAACCACTTGGGGATCCCCACTTTATTTTGTAAGTTTGTTTCTCAGATAAATGAATCAGGGACTGCTACTCCTAATAGCTTTTTGCTACTTCAGGATCCAAGCTCACCACCACAGATGCTGGGAAACAGTAGAAGAGCGTGCATCCTATGGCCCTTGTATAAGTATCTTCTGCATCATTAAAGAGGAAATAAAAGGCTCAACTACACAGACCTTTGCTCTGATCCATATGAATCCTTTTATATTAATCCACAGTGCACATGTGTGTACACAGTACAATATATTGGAGGGTGAGGTTACTACCACAGTTCCCAGCCTATCAGAAGCTCACATTTAACTCTTTCACTGTTATGGACAGAGGACATTTTTTCTCAAAAAGGTGGGATTATTTTTCCATTATTCCCACAATAACTGTTGTTAAAATTGATCTTTCCTCTTGCTCCTGTGCTTTAATGGTATTTGAAATAATTCTTCCTGTTGAGCCTTAGTCTTCAAACTATACTTGTCCAGAATCTCTGAAACTGAGCCATCTGTACCACACCATTCCTTTTGACTGGATGTCCATGATATGCTCCAGAGTTTCCAACAGTAAAATTTGATCATTCATTTTCCCTAATGGAAAAGGTTAAGTTTGCAAAGTACCATAAAGTACCATCTCTAATTGGGAGCATTTCAACCAGCAACTTACAAACACTGAAAAAGAAGCAGCATTTCTTCTAATAAATCCTACAATAAAATTAAATACAAATATGCATTAAATAAACAAAGACTGCAGGGTTGGGCTTTACTAATTTAATCTGTGCAAAGCATGAGCAGTGACAGCAAATACTGTATGTTCTTATTTTTTCCAATTACTAATCCTTTTGTTGTCAGTTTTCTACAATCCCTTGGTCGCTAGGAAATCTGCATTTTCCAATTCTTACTGCAATATTTATTTTTCAGTATCAGCCCTACTGGTGACAGTAGTTTACAGACAATATAGTAAGACAAATACTGGCAACTAACACTGCAGTTAAATCATATTTAATATGGTTTAAGCCATGTACTCTGCAATTTATGTTCATAAAGTGAGTCCACACAAAATAATTGTCTAAGCAGCAACTTCTCAAGATAATTGACTAAGCAGTAACTTCTCAAGAATCACTTGAAGCAGCTTTGCTTAACATTCATTATTTAAATCTACAGCTCCTAGTAATATGGTGTGATAATACATAATGACAATATCAGCATTCAGTGGACCCTATGGGGTTAAGAAGGCCTCTGATCTCAAACAGTACAAGTAGGAATCAAATAGTTTTTGATTTCTGGAACTGCCTGATCTGACTATTGCTATCCATTCCAATCACAATGCCCTCGAGGAAGGATTGCCTTCAAACACTGATTAGAAATGTCACTGGATACAGATGCAGAAACTCGGCTTTTGACAGAGATGTGAAGGAACATTTACTGTAATTCCTTGCTCTCGCCTTTGCTACCTGGTTGTTTCTGAATGAAACTGAAAGAGCCAGTTTGCCATGCTAAAATCTCTAAATGGACTACTATTTGAAGAATGGCCTTCTTCCGATTATTCTGCCTCCACATTGATTTTTTGAGAAATTCACCCAACATACTGAACTGTACTTCAGTTTTGTTGGGATTTAGCTTATCTGATTGTGGTCTGCCATCCTCAGTTATGGTTTAGTGCTATGTCTTTTTGCCTGTTATGCTTCTGAAGATCAACTTAAGAATTGCTCCAGGGATTTTCTAGGAAAGTTGGGTTGGGAAGATGACTTTAAAGTGAAAACCAGGAATACAGCACCAGCTGATTTACCAAGCAGCTATCTGCACCACTAGCATTTCCAGGTGGTAAATGACTCCTGTGTTCCTCAATTCTCTCTGAACATATACAAACTACCTTTCCATCATCAAAGAAAAGCAGCTGTTGAGTGATAAGCAAGACTCAATCCTTCCTCCCCTGACAGCTTTCCTTTTTAGAAAATGCTTTTCCAGAGATATACTCTCAAATGCACAGGTTGACACTGATACTATCAACCATCCACCCATCTGGTAGCATTCTTTAATGTATTATGTGGGATGCAAAGGGAACAAGCTTATGAGACCCTCTAGCCTAGTTGCAGATTATCCCTGTCAGTCACTGTCACCTATAATCTCTCTTTCTTCTCTGAGAGCTGGAATGCTTTTCAACTGGGAATGACACAGACCAGTGGGCTAAAGCTAATCGGTTCCAGGAATGCCAAGAATGAGCAACCCCTTTTCTCTCCCCACAGAAGCTGACATTACCAGCATCTCACCTCTGACTCATGAAAAGGGGGGACTTGAGACTTTTCATCTTTGCTGCAAGGAAGCAGCATGAATCTACAAGCAATGACTTGCACTCTGCATAAATGCATGTCTGGGCCAACCACAGGTGGGCTAGTTATGGTGATGGTTGGAGAAGAACTCCTATCCACAGAACATCCAAGACGTACCATTTAATCATTGATTACAGATCATTGAAATGAATTTATAATTTCAATTGTACCATTGAAATAGATCCTGAAAAGAGTAGAAGGCTTCAAGGTGGTAATTTAGTTGGTGCAAAGGATATGCATGCTTTTATGTTAGCCTTTCCCAACCTGGCTGTGCTGGGTGATGGGATTATGTGGTTCAATACCTCTGGAGGTCCAAGCTAAGTGTGGCACTAACATGTCTTGGACTGAGCTTGAAACCTAAGCATAGAATCATAGGGCTGAAGGGGACCTTGCAGATTTTCTAGTTGAACCCCCTGCCCAAGGCAGGAGTCTTTATGCCATCCCAGACAAATGGCTACCCAATCCGCCAGTGACGGAGTACCCACAACTCCAGGAGGTAGGCTGTTTCACTAATTAATCGTTCTGTCAGGGAATTCCTCCTTATTGCCAGGTTGAATCTCCATCTGACAAGCTTTCACCCACTGCTGCTTGCCCTGCCTTCAAATGCTATGGTGAATACATTGACACCTTCTTCCCTGCGTCAGCCCTTCAAGTACTGGAAGACTGCTACCATGTCTCCTCTAAGTCTTCTCTTCATTTGGCTAAACATAGCTAGTTCCCTTGGCCGTTCATCATTCATTATACAATTTAGCCTCCAGATCTCTTATCGTTGTTGTTGCTTTTCTTTGCATTCTTTCTTGGGCCTCAGCATCTTTTTTGTATTATGATGACAAGAAATGATGCCGTATTCCAAATATGGCCCCATTATTTCACTATGGAGCAGTATTATCACCTCCCATGACCCTGATGCTATCCCTCTG
>JANHZU010000002.1:610150-623389 GCA_032468055.1 Acrochordus granulatus
ATTTCTACTGAAATCACAGGTTACTTCTCACAGCACGGATTTCCCAGCATTGGAATATACCCAAATTTAATCCCTACTATGATGTCCTATGTGTACAACAGTAACATGACATGAAGGCACTCCTGGATATAACTCTAAAAATATAGAAACAGCCAAGTTTTCAACATTTACTTATCTCTAGTACTTTCAAAGTTTTCTTACAATTGGAGCAACATGCTCAGGTCTTCATTCATTTAACACAAAATATCTGGCATCATTTTTTTGGTAAAATTCAAAGCTGTTTAGAAAAACAAAACCACAACTGAAAACCCAACAAAGCACATCAACAGTAAGCCAAGAGTAGTGGCACAAAGCAGCATGAAAAACATTATTGCTAAGTGTCCTATACTTTACATTTCCTCTATGGCTAATAAATATGTAAGCTGCATAGAGATGCCTGCCACAAGTTTTAACATAAATTCCTAAATAATTAGATTTTGTCTGATAAGTCATAAAGGACAGACTATCTCAAATTAGTTAGAAATTATTGTTAACTATTAATTCTTATTTTGCCAACCCACCTCTTCTGAACAGTGTTTTTCTCCATGTTTTGTAGAGAGCTTAGAAGGGAAAGAATTATTACTGCCAAAAAGTGCAGAGTGAGTTGCATACACCCTTTCATACACTTAGATTCTGAAGATGGCATCAACTATGCCAAGCACTCTAAGCAACAGCTTTGCACGATCACACAATGTAGAAGAGATTCAGCAACATCCATGGAGATGCAATGAACACAGAAAGTGAGCTAGGATTAAACCAGGAGATTTCTAATAGCTAGGAAGTCTCTCAGGAGATGTTCTTCTGTCCTGTCCTACTTATTATGGATTTCCTTCCCACAGAATCCAAATCCCCATTCAACCATGATCCTCAGTACTGGTTCAAATGATACACTAAACTATGACTCACTACTCCACAATAGATGGGTTCCCATTAAGCCCCAAACCAAATAAACCACATTATAGCTTGGTGCAAAGTGAGAACTCAGTCATCATGTCCCTGGCGCAATATTGTCAATCTAATGTCACAAGACTGTTCTGAGGCTAAAGTGGGAAAAAAGAGAGAACAATGAAATTATTGAAGGTAGAAGACACATGTTATACAAAGAAGGAGAATTGCAAGTTCTTTGGAAGGATGAGATAAATATTTTGGGGTGATGATGTCTCAGCTGAGCTAGGTTACTCAGCCACAGAAAGTAATTTGCTCTTTCCTCCTTTCTCAGTCAATATAAATCTACACAATTATTTGGGAGGGGAAGAGCTTAAAATCCAGTATGAGTCATGACTTCATGTCAAGTACTTCTCAAGTGAATCAGAAGCATTCTAGTTCCCTGGAATCAGAACAAAAACACATTTTAAAGAAGGAAGAGGGCAGTTGTCCAGGAGAGGCTGATAATCAACACTTGCTAAGGAGTATCTGGGGATGATGTCTCTGTTTGAGTGCAGACTTCATAATGCACACCGGAAGGACAAAAGACAGCCGAGATGTCAAGAAAAGCTGAACACTTTTCTTCTAATATTAGCAAATGAACAAATGAGGGAGGCTGTCTAACCCTTAGGGAAGGAAAGTCTACGAAATTCAGAGAAACACAAGGAACAGTCTTTTTGCCATAGTGTTTAGGTTTTAGATAGGAGCTGTGCTGAAATTTACAGTGCCAAAATGTAATAGACCGGTTTTGTTACCAGTTAGATCACTCTGTGTGTGTGTGTGTGTGTGTGGAATTAGGGGCAGAAAGGGATATCTGAAATTGATTACCTGTCCAGAAAAGCTACTTGCTAGGAAAGACAACAGTGGCTGGGACTTTCTAGCTGAGAGCAAAGGCAGGCAAGATAAGATAGGATATAGATATATAAAACCACCAGTGGTTTAAAAAATGCAGACAAAGAGGGTTTTCTTGCTGTTTGAATACATAATCACTTGGAATCAACCAAGTGAATCTAAAATCCAGAAGATTTGGATGTGATAAAAGGAAATCCCATTTGTTTTTAGGCAAGACACAAAAAGAATCCGCCATTAGGGGAGGGATAGCCACCCATTTGGATGGCTTTTCAAAGGACACATCCTTGAAGATTGTCTAAATTGGCTCAGGAGAGCTGTTTATCCCCTTAGATATTGCAGGCAAACAACTGACATGGGTATCAGCTGCTGGGAAAGCAATAGCAGAAGTGTACTGCTAACACTAGTTCTGCACAGATGTAAGGTAGAAAAGAAAGGTAAAAATAGCCTAGAAACCTAATTCTTTCTGGAGGACTTGGCTGGCCAGAGAAACACAGACTGCAAGACTGGATGAATTGTTGGCCTGCTTTAGCAGGACCTTTCTTAGCTTGCTTACATTCGTATCTCCTTTTTTTGCTCTAGATTCATCCCAAACAGACAGAGAGGCACAGCCTTGTCCCTGCCTCTTAGCCAGGAAATACCAAGCTCAATCAATGGCAAGTTCTCCCCCCCCCATCAGCCCTATCTAATTGCTCCCTCTTTACCCTAAGGCTCTTTGCCTTCTACAATGGGAAGCATTCCTACAGGTCTTCAAAGGCTAAGTCTTCCTCCAATAAGGGTTTCGGTTTTTTTGGCTTCGGGCTGAATGGGAAAAAAAGACAGAAATATTTGTTTGCTTTGAAGCATTTATATGGGTAAAAACAAAAATCTTCAAATGATCTCATCATTACATGAAACATCCATGTAGATTCCTTGACAAAAATATAGAACTGACTGGTCATCAAGATGTTTTCTCAACTTCCCAATTTAGCTTACAACACTATGTAGTATTCCCACTGTCAGAGCCACTAGAAAATCAACTCCACAGGAAGACCAGAACTATACTTGATTGAGATTGACTATAATAACAAGAGCTAGTTCAGTGTAAGGATCTGGTAAAAGCATCAGGCTAGAAACTGGGAGATCGGGAGTTCTAGTCTCGCTTTATCCCACAAGTCAACACAAGGAATAATTGCACAGAGCGACTGTGAAATGGGTGGTTTCTAACTTAGGTAGGTAGGTAGAGACAGATAGACAGACTATCTTCTTGTTACTCTGCCAATCAAACATTCCTGTTTGGTCAATATAAAGAAAATACATGTCAAAATGTGGTGTGTATCATTTTGGTTTGGCATGATATATGAAACCATCATTATAACAGCAAAGATCGTCTGCATATTGCAGGTTTGATTTTCTTGCCAAATACATAGAGCAACTGATTCTCCTTCTTCTGCAGAAGCCATAGTATGGAATTTCTCAATCTTGGCAACTTTAAGATGTGTGGCTGGCTGAGGAATTCTGGGAGTTGAAGTCTACACATCTTAAAGTTGGCAAGATTAAGAAACACTGCCATAGCAGATGTGGTGTCACGGTATCAGCTACCCTCTGTGGCTAGTACAAATGCTGATGGCATTTGTCCCCAATCAAGATCATAAGGTAACTAGGTGAACTGTAGAAGTATGTAATGCTGGGAGTTTTTGAAGGACGCATCCTATGGAAGTTGCATACTATGTAGCAGTGCCCAGCCACAATTCATAGAGCTACTTATGAGTTGATAGGGAAGCAAACAGTAAGGTGCAAATTTTCTCTGGAGATCCTTTGCTTTTATCCCTATTCAGTACTACATTACTTGGTAGCAAAACATTCTTGTTATTAACTGTGTTACTTAGCAAAGCACCTCTGCCAGCTCATTGCAAACAAGAAGCTTTCCTTCAGAAGTCCTGAAAACAAACATCCTTCAGCAAGCAACCACCTATATCAACGGATGAAATGCAGAAGGTATTTCAAAATCAGCATTGAATATTGACATTGGAAGAGATGCTATGGAAAAACCCAAATAGCAACACTACCACCACAAGAAAAGGGGAAGTAGGCATGTTCGATTATCAGTAAAAAATAACATATGTTTCTAATTATTATGAACCAGCATTCTCACAGATATTTTGGATTTAGCCTAAAATTCTCTCCATCTAAAGCAGAGGTACAGCCTGCATGGTTCTTTCCAATGCTGCAACATATTTATCATTGCTAGGATAGAAAGGGGACACAATGAACTACATGGATAGTCATCATATTCACTGTAATTAATTTGTTTTTAATTACATTTAAATTAAATCAGCTTCATTTCTATCCACTTCTTTGTTCTGAACCAGCCTATTTTGGAGAGTGTGTACATCAGCATGATGTATGCCATGAACATAGCACATCCCTGCCAAACTCCACAGGTTTGTGGAGCCCTATACCAATGGGGCTAACCCGCTACCTACATGCAAAGATATATCAGAATTGCAAACTGTTTTGACTTATCACTCATAAACCATCTAAGTTCCTGAAGGAGCTGCATTAACCAGGAATTCAAAACTGAGTTTATCTGCTGCATGAATTGGGGGTCTTGATAAACCACAAATTGCAATCCAGAATTTGTTCTTGATTAACAATTCCTTGGTTAGCAGGCAGCAAAAAGTTCCAGCCTGTACAATATGCTAAATTTTGAATTCCTAATAGATGTAGACATTTCCACTAGCATAACAAAGTAAACACTTAAGTGTGCAAACAATACACTGCAATTCTCAGATGTTCTGCCTCGTTGTATACATACTTACATGGATTGGAAAGTTTGTCAAAAGAAATGGGTGGGCTCTTGCTCATGATTTGTTTAGCCATTATTAGTAGCAGTAGTAATAGTAGATCATCAAAATCCTAAGGATTACTGATGGTGCATAGATATGTAAGAAATAATTTACAACATACAAAATAAGATAAATGCATTATAAACATTACACCATAAACCACACAAACTAATAAAATAGAATAATGTTAAATTAACCCAACTATAACCAAAGCAAGATAGGGTCAAAACCCAAAGTCACTCCATTTTAAGCAGCTTCCAGAAGGCAGTAAAGGTGAGAATCAATAGGATGTTTTCGAGGAGGTCATTCATGCTACCAATGAAAAGCAGCGCCATTCAACCTTTCACCTATGCAAAAGGGGCACTACTATAGTTTTTCCTAGGTAAATCAAAGTGGCCTGGCAGATTCCACCAGGAAAATATGATCAGTACACTATATGAAGCTTCCCAAATTTCATATGGCCATTGTCACATTGGGTATCTCACAACTTAATGTTGAAAGACAGAGATCCACAATTACTGTTAAGCCAAAATAAAACCACATTGTGTTTTGGCACAATATGTTAACTAAGCCATAAAGAAAGGTAGTGGACTGAAAAATCTACTTTTCCTAACTCATTTCCTTCAGGAAGGCCTCACTCATATTCTCATCCCCAATAGTTAGATCCATGGCACAGGTATAATACCCAAGGGGGTAAATGATGACATGTTCATCATGATGCAAGGGTTGCGGCCTGCGCTTCTGTAAATACTTGAGAATGTCTTTGTCTAGAGACATCAGGATGCATCTGTCAACATTTCTACATTATCATAGTTTGGAAAGAATATCATTCATCCATCAGTACTTCCAAACTAAACAAATTACTCAAAATGTAATTTCCCCACCTAGAACTTACAAGGATGAAAGGAGGCAATGTAACATCTCCTAATACCAAGTCTTTAGGTTTCCAATGCTTTATCCATATTTTTCTTTCTTGAAAGGTTATTCCAAACAAACAGGCTCTGGCTATTTATACGATTATTTCAGCCTATTGTCCTTTAGTAATTTGTTTTATGCAAAAGAAGAAAGAAGGAAGATGCCCTGAGAAAGCACTGGTAGAAAGCACTGGTAGAAATTGAAGATGCATTCTAAGAAAATGACAGGTTTCTTTTCCAATATCGTTTCAGTTGGAAGCATCCAAAATATTTCACTGCTTATATAGCATCATCATCACAGAGTATAGAATTTGCAGTCTTTGTGTTGAACAGCTTACAGTTCTTATGCAGAACCACTTGGAAAAAAACAGCGTTTCTCAGTTACACCTCTTTGGAACACAGAAAGCTATAATAGCCATGTTGGTCATTAAAAAAAGATCTGGAGGACCTTTCCTTGGGATTAGCCAAAATGATACGAAAATAATGTGTAAGCTTTTGAGTTCTCTAGAACTCTTCTCTGCTTCTTTTAATTGAGGAAATGTTCTAGAGAATCCAGAGACTACGTGAACTTTGATTCTTCCCAACTAAATGAATGCCCAGTTATGGACTTTGGGCACACTTGGAGGTTCCTACTGCAGAATTTCTCTGGTTTAGTTGTATGTTTAGCCTCCCAACTCAGCACTGACTCTGGACAGTATATAAAATAAAAAAAGGCACTATAGCTTAATCTAAACAAAAAGAGAATAAAATTTAACAGGGGACCAAATGTGTGCCTTTACCCAAACAAAGAATACATTCAGGTGGACATCCTGACCTATCCTAAGTTTTAAATTAAAGGACTGTAGAGCCAAGGCAGTTTTGTCCTATGATGCAGAAGCTGCGCTTTCCGACTGATAACATGTTTAATGGATGGGTCATGACCACTTTGTTGTATCTTCTAGGATAGGCAGAAATAATGCGAGAGGAGGCCCATCTGATAGCCAGGCTATCTTATGGCACCTTCAAGATATTAGATTTCCCAGAACAATATAGGAACAGGCCTTGGAAAGTCATCTGGAGAGAATCAAGATTTGTGAGGGCTGTAGGTACTCCTAATGGATATGAAAGAGAATGAGGTTTGAGGACAGATTCAAAAGATACAAGCAAAGTGGTCTAAAACAGGCATTTTGACGAGGAGTTTCAGCCATCAAGCTAGTAAAAGAGAAAGCTTATAATGTTTTAGGAAAGCAAAAAGGACTGGACAGAAATGTAAAGTTGGCTTTGGTTCACAGGTAAACCTTTGTTTTGCCCAGGTAATTTAAAAAAATAAACACCTAAGGTTGACAAAGAACAAAAAGCTACTTCAAATAAGGTTGCTTCTCGATATTTTAAGTTTGGGATAGCTGTGCTCAAAAGATGACTGAAAAATTTCCTACAGGCAGAAGAAAATATCTTGCCACTGTAGAGAAGCTGGCTGCCAGATCAGGTCTAGGAGGCCCCTGTAATTAAGATAACAAAACATATTTTGCTCAGCTGCCAGTGTTGTTTACTGGCCTTTGTTTTATGTCCTTAAGAGAAGCGTGATCCGCCAACACATTTGTTTACTTACTTGCTAAATTTCATAAGAGCTGCTGTTAAGAAAAGACATGGAAATCAAGCCAGGTCATTCTCCAAATCTTCTGAGAATCCTGCATCCTGCTTCTCTGACTCCTGTCCCAGTTCTGCTAGTTACAAAATAATTATTCCAAAGAACTTTAAAAAAGAAAAACACCAGATAATTCTTCAAGTGCTGTACACATGACCAACTAACTATATAACGGTCAGATGAACAATCCAACATTCGACAGCTTTCTACTTTCTTCACACACACACAGATTTTAGAGAGAGGGCCAGCCTTTGAGGGGATGATTTCAAAATACAATCTCCCCAGGTAAACTGAAGTAGTGTCGTCCAATGAACAGATGCCCGGTTTAATGCTGTTGACCGTTTACCTTGGCTCTAAGCCTATACAACTTGGAGAGGCCACATTTTCATTTCAGAAGGCTAACAACAAATCCTCCAACAAACAATTTCCCTGACTTTTAACCAAATAGATAGACCCCAGTGCTTTGCAAATTAATCCACATGCCTGCTTTAATAACAGCTATTTTTGATCACAACATTCTCCTATCTGTCTTGCAAGGGACTAAGTAAATTTATCTGTGCCGGTAAAATACTGAATATGGTGGTTGATAAACTTCTGATAAATATGCTTAGGATGTTCTTACGTATTAACAAGTACAGAACAACACATAAGAACAACAAGGACGAGAAAGAACACTTGCTTCCTCTCAGTGTTAGAAACTGGAGTCATCTACTAACTTATGTTAGGTTGTGATAGAATGTGTAAGAAAATAGTTAAAAAATTTTCAGAAAACTGTGTTCACAATGAAAAACATGCACTAGGTTGCAAAATGTTCTTCTAAGGTTAATAATGAGTGAGCTTCCTATACCTTTATCTATGAAATCAACAGGAAGACAAAATACTCAAGGAAGCTCACAAAACCCAGTTGTTTCATGTACTCCAAATTTATTCTTGGAGCATCATCATAGCTTGTTCAGGGGCCAACAGTTAAGGCCCTGGATTCAAATGTAATGTCTTCTCAATCTATTCAGCTGCCCTCACTGATTGAAGACAAGAAGAACCAACTAAGAAGCAAAGTACCTGCTTGTTTATAATACTTTTTTATGTCTGAACTGTATCAAACTATGATCAGGCATAGGATTTCATATCTTAAGTTAAAAAGCATTAATTCAGGGCAGCCAAACATTCCAGATGATTGGGTAAAGCTATTCTATCTTTGCAAGGTTGGGTCTTAACAGATTCTTTAAATATATATTTTTCCAAAGCTAAAGATTAAGAGTTCTAGAGTCCTATCTAGAGCCTGTTCATTAACTGGTCATATTCCATTATACACACAATTGACAAAATATAACCCACTTTTCTCAACTAGTATCTTGCCAACTGGGAATCATGGGAGTTGAAGTCCAACGCATTCATAGCATTTCTGGTTAGGAAGGTCGATTCAATATCACCACATATCCATAGACAGGATTGGATTCATATTTAGTTATGACTATCTTAATTTTCATGGATTTTAGCAGACTCACTTTGTGTATACCTAAAGTAGGATTTGTATATTGAGCCATAAAATGGGTTGATTTTGAATTAATCAACACAATGTATGAACCCAGCCCCCAGTGTGTGGTCTATCCAGCAACATGGTCAACAAAATCATAGGTTAATTGTTGCGTAAATCCAGCCATTGTCTAGCATGGCTCCCAAATTTTACATTTTTTCCTCCTGGAGATGAGAATATGGCTTAACATGATATCATTTTGGAGACATTATTGCTTTGTTAATAATAATATTCTCCACCACATAATGTGATGCATAGTTTTCATTTTTTTAAACATTTCCAAAAGAATCTCAGGGATGGATGAGGGAAAAAGACTTAATCTGTGCACTCCCCTGTTGGATCATATCACTGACAATTGTTTGTTCAATCTAACTGCTCTATTGCCAAAGCGTAGGAAGAAGCCAGGTTGGGATATAGGAAGATGTTGCCACAGTAGCATCATTCATCTGAACCCAAGACACCAATGCTGTCATTTCTAATTAAAAGACAAATACACATCAGATTCAAATCTTGCAATAGTTCTATAATCAGCTAATTCTATAATCAACACTTCCTCAGAACATTAAATGTTCATTTCAGATCATAACTCTAGTTTTGGTATGCTCTTCTCTCCAATACCATCCAAGGCAAATAATCCTTTCAGATTATGGCTTGAAAGTGTCAGGAAACTAAAAAGTGATATTAATTAATTTCTGCCCAGGAAAAATGACCCTAACACTTAAATTTTTGCCATGAGGCAATTGTCTGTAACCACTATACTCAGGCCCAAATGCTTCTGGTTCACACGTGACAGTAAGTCATAAACTAGGATTATGGCTTGATTCCCACATCATACAGAACCAAAGCACAACACACATTATGGTTTAGACCAAAATTTGAACCAGGTCATCCTACAATACCTTGGGTTTATTTTCAAGTAAAGAAACCTTCACAACTTAAGACTCACCAAGAAGAACTTATCTCATAAATACTTTTCAACAAAAGTCACTTATACTATGATGAGATGAAAGTGGTAACAACAGTAATTATTATCATAATGGACAGAATGGACCACTTTAGATGGCCAAACTCTGTAAAGGAGAAAAGGAGTAAAATGGTTTGAAAGTCAAGTGTAATGCAAAGCCCACAGACATCTTAGGATCACCGGATCTACACTGTTAAAAGCCAGAAAGCCATTCCATGGCACAGCACCAAAGAAGCACAGAAGATTTTGCAACCCACATCTGGGATATCTAGCTAATTATAAAGACTAATAGAAAGAAAAATGATTTGTACAGCTAAATATTAACATGAGAACGCCATTGGGGTCATCTACTACATGCCTTAGGGCAGCCTTTCCTAACCTAGTACCCTCCCAACAAAGCAAAACAAGAGTACCATCTCTTTATACAATGGGAACAAATTGGGTTTTGCGAATTACTACGATCATTTACACAATAATGCATTTATTAATCTTTATGACTCTGGCAGAGTTTGCTAGTCATCATTTATTGAATAAGCATTTATTTATTGAGTAGTATTTATAAGCTACCTCAATTCACACCAATTCTGAATGGCACATCATAGTTTGATAACAATCAGTTATCTGTGACAGAGACCAAACAAAACTAAAGCCCAAAAGCTCACTAGAATACTACCAAATTAAATCTGCTTCCTCAACACAAGGCAAATTGGAGCTGTCTGTACTTCTGAGAAGCAAAATGTAATATGGGAATTTCTAAAGGCCTCTAATGCCTAATCCACACCTCACAAGAGGGAAATCTCTACCAGCTTTCCCTAGATGTCCAAACCGAATGGACAGATTCTATTTTGATAGTGTTTCCTGTATTGTGCTATATTGGCTGAGTTTGCGTAACACAAGACATTATGTTCAAACCAAGCAAAATACCTCACTTTTAGTATGACATGGGAACCTTTGTTGTTTTAATCACAGTGGACTAATATGGTTACTTCTCTAGAAGCAGAATTCTGAGTCAATTCATCCAGAAGTACCGGGTAAGTCTGCATTAGGCTTGAGAAATTAACAATGTGGCAAAAGAAAGCAATGCAGCAAGACAGGGCAAGACAAGATTTACCCAACTCACCAAATCAGCCTGCTGAATGTTCCTACCTCTGCAATGTCCCTGTTCATTTAAATGCTCACAAAAGGGCAGAAGTAACTTTTTCTTTGTACTTTTCTCAGCAATTCAACAAGAAAGATACCTTGTCACATCAGCCTGGCAACTAGCCATGTCCTATGTCCCACTGTTATTTGAGCCAAGATTGGTGAGTACACAAGGTAGAGCCTTTGTGACCATTCTATCTGGGAAGACTGAAATCTTTGCCTTATTTTCATGTTCTGCTCCAAGGAGGAGTTGTTACACTATGAAAGGACATAGGGTTGTACACAAAAGACCTTGGGTTGAATCCCTGAAATCTCCAAGAACAGAAAAGGCCACACACTTGAAAATATGGAGATGACGGTTGCTTCACACATTAATTCAAGGGTGGGAAATTTTGGAGCCTACAAAGAGACTTGTCAGAGAGTTGGTGACATTGTGGGGATGAGCACACCTGAAAATGTGAAGCCCCCTTTTGTTTTGTTTTCTAAAAACTGTTAAGTAGAGGCCTAAAGCATCCATTTGCTTCTTTTGTGTTGCTAAAAAGTGCCAAAATGGCAAGATTAGAAACAGATACATTTGCTGCCCATCAGCCATGATTGTGTGGGGGCCTGGGGAAAGTCAACATGAGACTTGTGAGTGGCTTATTCCTGCTCTACTTCATGGTTTCAATTACCTGGGTTCACACACAACACAGTCACAAATCTTGGTGAATAAACCAGAATTCCTGACTTTACACAACAGGTTATCTCAAAGCAAAATGATTAGATTGCATTTTGGCTTTGGCTGATATACTAACTCAGTCAATACTGAGTTAAAATGGGCCAAATATATGACCTTGGAAACTTAAAGGTTTAGATGACAGAAAACTGGATATTAAGTGTTTTCAGCATTCATTTTGGTCTGTTTATGCCAACACTGCTGCTTTTGTTTTGAGTTTAGTACTTTTCCAGAGGGTTAGCCATCTCAGACATTGAACAGATGCAGCAGGGTGAGCTATTAAAGGTGGTAAAAATGGAGATAAAGAATAAGGAGCCCCCCTCCTCTCCATCTTATATAACCTGGAAGGTTTCCTTTCTTTCCAAACATGTGTGTATGTGTAATTGGGTGCTTATCTTACAAAGACTCTAAAAAGCTCCAGGACAAAAGTACTGGCAGCATTTCTAGAAGTAGAGAGGCCAGCAACAATAACAAAGCAAGTCAGCAACTGGTGCAGAAAAGAGATGCTCTCTCTACTTGCAATATTCAGCCATCCTGACCAGTAAAACGTACGGTTAACAGATTTTGAAAAGTTCAAGAATAAGACCCAAGGAGACAGAAGACCACAACGGATATACAAACAGGGAAGAAAGATGCCGTCAAAAGAACACCAAGAACTTTTTTTTTCCTGCATCGGATCTCAAGGTAGCCTTCAGTTAGCCGGAAGAAATTAAACTGAGCAAATACTGTCAAGAAGGAGCCAACTGCTTTATCTTGGGCCTGACACGCTCTCTTAGCTCGGAACCTTGGGGAGGCCTCAAAACAACGGCAGGGAATCTTTTCCGCTTGAAAAGCTCCGGCTCTCAGTCGCCCGGGATGACTGAAACTTAACTTCGCAGAAGTCCTCCCAAGACATCATCAATCACCAGCTTGAAGGCTAACGCGACCTGAGCGAGCTTCTCAGCGGCGGTTGACTCGCACCCCCCGGCAGGGCGGCAAGGTTCCTCCGGGCTAGGCTCGCTTTCGCCCGCAGCTCTCCCGGCCACAGAAGCGTTCCCGGGGCGGTGTCGCCAAGCCTCCGAGCGTGTCCCTTCACGGAGAGGGGGCGCCGGCCGCGCCGCGTTCGGTCCCCGAGACGCCCCGCTCCCCGGCGTCGGCAAGAGGGCACCACCCGCGCCCGAGGCACGCCCGGGCGGCAGCAGGTGCTTCCGCCCGCCGCCCGCCGATCCCCGCTCGGACACGCCGGCCCCTCTTCGGAAGGCAGGGCGACTTCGCGGCCAGACGTGGCCCGAGGTGGCCGCTCCGGTTACCATGGAGACTCACCGTGGGGGACCGCCCCCGCCCATTTCGGGGCGCGCACCTCCGCTTCCGAGCCCCGAGCCCGACGGCGAAGGGCCGGACCGGCGCAGACGAGTCCGCAAAGCGGCCCGGGCGGAGCAGGCAGCCCCAACCGGGGCAGGCGCGTTCTGCCCGCGCGCGCGGCGCTCCGACCCCGGCCCCGGCGCCCACTCGGCGCCTGAAGGGAGAAGCCCGAGAGGGCGGCGCGGGGAGGCAGGGAGGGGCCCGCGGTCTCTTGGGGCGAGAGGGAGTCCCGCTGCCCGGTCGGGGCAGGGGACCGCGTCACGGCTCGAAATACGCCCAGCCGGACGTCCCCTCCGCCTCCCCCGACCCTCCGGGGAGCCCCCGGCCGCTGCCCAGGCTCCCCCCCGGGCAGCTAGCCGGCCCCCCA
>JANHZU010000002.1:623499-652168 GCA_032468055.1 Acrochordus granulatus
CTTGACTGGGGGGCCGGGGAGGGGAGGGAGGGCTACCTCGCCTCCCAGGCTGGCGGGACGGGACGGGGCGGCGGAGCTGGGCGAAGTCGCGGGCGCGGCCTCCCCCTCCTGCGGCTCTTGGCCGCCGCGGGGGGAAGGAGCAGCCGGGCGCTCCGGCCCAAAGCTCGGGGCGGCCCTGGAGGCGTCCGGGAGAGAAGCCGCTGGCTGGGCTGGCTCGGACTGGCCGACCTTGGCTCGCCGTAAGGGAGCCCCCAGAGGCGGCGACGTCCGGGGCGGGCGCCCTTCTCCGACCAGGCTCCCCGCCTGGATCTCGGCCCCTTCGTGGAAGCGGGGCCCCGGCCCGGCCCGTAGTTCCCAGCCACAGATGGGCTGTTGCCGAAGGGCCTGGGACGACCGGCCGGATGCGCACCCTGAAGTAGCCACCGAGGCCCCCGAAGTCGTGGAGGGATCGGAACACGCATCGGAGGTGTGGAAGGGCAGCGGTGGGGTTGCAAGCTTTACCTGCAGGCTTGAATTTGGATTTGCAGAGAAGCAGCGGGTAGATTCTCGCGTGGCAGCGAGCTGCGATATGGTCTCTGTAAGAATCTGAACACACTTCGAAACTGGGGGAATGCAAGAGGCAGTGCAGAAGTGACAGCAGGGTCCCTACCCCGGGAATACTTTTTTCCGCTTTGTCTCTGCTACATAAAGGAAAAAAACAATCTAATGTCCGAGTTTCTGATGAGTACGTTTCTTTAAAAAGCATAAGCTTTGTGTGAGTTGCGTTGGATGGAGTGAACGTGAACGGCCGCTCAGAAAAGGGGTTGCCTTTTAATGAAATAGGTTCATTGGTAAAGATGCCCCTGAACTGCTTTTGATTTTTTCTGTTTTCCATAGACTAGCATGGCTCTCCTACACTTTGCGAAAGAAATGAGGGACGCAGGTGCCTCGCTGTATTAAGTGAGCCAAAGCCTCCTCAAAATCAAGCGTCCAGCAGTGACTGATGGGTGGATGTCCTAACCCTTCCTCCAGAAGCCAAGCTCTACTGAATTGGAATGGTGGCACCAGGAGGAACTTTTCCTGGTGCTTTTCTGTCCAGGAACGGTGCTGTGGTGTATCTCAGGATGAATCACTAATCTGGTCGTTTTGGAATTTTATTCCCAGTTGTCTGCCAGATGAGGAGAGAGTAGACCCATTCTTTTCCCAATAAGTCACCTTTCAGATGTGCTAGACTTCAGGTCCCATCATCCCCCATGTAGCACAGATGCTGCCATAAACTAATACCCAACCTATATATACCGATATAGGGATTTTGGGATTAAGATTACAGGAAAGAAAAATGCTGGATTAACTGTCTTTCCTTGGAAATGATGATTTTAAGAGAAATTTTAAAGTTTGTGATGGGAACAGCCACACTCAGAAGAACGAAACGATTAACTTTAAAAAAGCAACTAGTAAAGTGCTGTGAGCCTGGAGGTTGGGGTGGCAGGGAGTGGCCCTATTTAATGGCGTCACCAACATAATTTAGCAGGTGCCCATGAAACTCACATAACTGCATTCCACCCTGCCCTCCAAATAGCAAAATGCCTGTTTGGGGAAACATTATTTTTTTTTCCAGTGAAAGTAAATTTCTTGGAATAATGAGCAGAGGGGAATAGCTATCAAAATGGGAAAAATCCCAGGAGACAAGAAGTTCGGGTAGTGTTTAGCAAATGATACATCACACCCAAACTAGCATGCCGATACTATTTTTCTTTATGATTTTACCCAGACTGAAGTTTTTATCCCAGTTGAAGGAATTGAAGTCTACGCATCTTAAAGCACGCCAGCTGGGGAATTCTGGGAGTTGAAGTCCACACGTTTTAAAGTTGCGGAGTTTGAAAAACTGCTCCAAACTAATTAATACATGCATAATTTTCCCCATCCACCTCTGCCAGTGAAGCAGACTCATCTACTCTTGATAGAAAATTCACACTAGTGTCAATGTAGTCACGTGTGTGTTAAAGATCAAGTGGGCAAACAATAACTCAGTTGTTTGTTTCTTGAACTAAAGGATTTTTTTTCCTTTCAAAACAAATACTCCTTGGTATTATCCCAATAGCTTGGTGGTTAGATTGAGTAATACGTCTGTGGAACAGATCTGGATGAGAAGGTCTCTCCTCCAAATGCAGCACTGCTGACTCACCACATTTTGAAACAAGGGAATTAATACATATTTTATCATCTTAAGCAGAAAAGATTCCTCGGATGATTAAGTTGTGAATCTAAAAGTATCTAGTTGCTAGTTCCCAAATAGAGAAGGAGAAGGCAGCGAAGGAAAAGGAGGAGAAGAAGAGTTGAAATAGATAAGAATAAAGGGACCCCCATCTTAGTGAGTCCCTGAGGGTTCTTACACTGGAAACAATATCCACCAAATTGCACGAGTGACCTTTTAATAGGATATGCCTTTGAGATGGACACTGGGAGATCCTTGGAGATGCTGAGCAGAAGTTGCAAACAAAGATGCAGCTGAACACGTGCCTCGCCCTGGGGCACAGAAACCAAGCACACAATGGGATGGGAGTACTGGATACTGATTGATACTTATCTCCAAGCTCCAGGGTTTAATCTCTCAGGATGTGCAGGGAGGGGGTTTGGAGACCAAAGGCCTTTGGGGAAGGGTCCTTCGTAAAGGAGACCCTATCAGAAAAGGAGATGATGAAATGTACTTGCCCAAGGAAGGCTGGTAGAGTTCTAGATCGTGCGCAGTTGACCTCTTCTTGAACAACACACACACAGACCCCCCCCCGAAACAATATTCCTGAAAAACTCTGAAGAATTTTGGGATAAGTTGTTTTTCTTCGTGTAGGCATTCAGCCAATTCCTGGCCTGAAAATTATTTTCAGTTTGCCTTGTGCTTGTTGACGATGATCTTAAAAACCACGAAAGCGAAAACAGTCGAGCTTGCATGAAAAGAGAAACGACGATCACGTTCAAATTAGCGCTCGCCTGTCTGTCCATTCAGACTTGTTAGGCCAGAGGCTCGTCGGAAGAAAGTCGAAGAGCGTGAATCAGTCGAAGAAGAATCGCCCGTTGAGCAACGAGCACAAAGGAGTCCTTCCCAGACGCCGTCGTGAGTTTGGGCGGGATCCCGTTGGGCTACCAGTAATTCAGATTGTAGGAGCAAAGTAAAAAACCAGAGCACCGTGTGCAAATTGAGCGAGATTTCGGGGGGAGAGAGGGAGAGGGAGAGAAAGGGGAAAGAGCAAGAAATGCCTGTTTCAGAAGCAATCAGCTTTCCTGCTTGAAACTGAACGCCCAGCATCCCTTCCGAGATGGAGCTGAGGGGAACTGTAATCAAGAATTCTGAATTAATGAATGTATTATTATGAATTTATGGGGGAAATTTACATAACACAGATGAAAGAAGAACGGAGGAGAAAATGTTTCTCCAGATAACTGTGATGCATACCTCAAAGACGCCTACAAACTCAAAGCCACCCAAAATACCGCTGCTAATCACATTTGCAATCCTCCACTTCCACTGAGTGTGCGGATTACCTCATTCTGTCAGCCGCCCCGTGAGGGAGGCACGCAGTGGCATGCTGAACTGGTTTCCTCCAGCCAGTTCTCTGCGTTCACGTAACACAGCAAACCGTAAAGTAACCACACCAGCTGGGGCTTGCGTGGCATGGCAGACTACAGTGAGGGCAGTTTAGGGCTCGGCACGTTGTGGAATACAGAAAATCAATCTGCATACTGGGGTGTTTTTCACTCTTATTCCAGTTGACTGAAAATAAAATGTGCGAGTCCAAACAACTCATGAGTGGGACTGTTTCCGAGAGACTTGTTACCGGCTTGGAGTGTTTAAGACACCCAGTTCAAGCTCACATGGGTGTATTCCCATCATACGGTTGCCTTCCAGAATAGGCAAAGTGTGGCAAAGTGCAGAAAGGGAGTAAGAAAAATGTGACAAAGAAATTCAGCGTGCCAATAGGAAAAAGATACATAACTAAATCTAGTGTGTAGCGAGCCGTTCATTGGAGTGCGCATTTCCGCGCCTTTCTATTTTCGCAAAATCTCCGCCGCGTTTCATCGCTGCTCTCTGGCTTTTGCCACCTGAACTCACCTCTCTTTTGTTGAGGGCATCCCCAGCTCCGCCCAACCACAGCTTTCTTGGTCTTCCTCTCAGCAGATTTATTTGTCCGCTGCAGGTTTGTTCTGCAGTCCAGTCTTCATGCATTTTCTGTACTTGACCAAATCGCTTCGGCGTGTTTTTTTTCTACTTCAGCATATTTCTTTCTGACCAAACTGCTTTCAGCATCTTCAGTCCTTTTGATATTCAACTTGTATTCGTCCAGAGGTTATTCGTTATTGACTAAACATTGACTATTATTCGTTAGTGACTAAACATTTTTGAGTTTCACTGCACCCCTTTCTTAGATTCTGCATTCCCATGTTGTTCAGCTTTTATGTTTGTCCCAATGCACCCAATCCTCACTTCCAGAAGATGGGCACTTGCGCTAAGTCCGTTTGGCTTTCCCCCCAATCAACCCTTCTTCAGAGATTTCCTTTTCACCACTGTTTGCGCTTCAAAAATGTTCCTCCCTACAGCAAAAATCCAGTGAAGGTCTTTTTTTGTGCTCGAGGTTTTTGCCCCTGATGTATGACTTGTCGAGGACAATTACAAATCCAATAAGCCTCGCAAAACTCCCAACACCTTGGCTTTTCCAGGAAGGTGTTTCGAATGATGGGTTACGGGTGTCAAAGAGCTGGAAGCACGACAGGTCTCCCTAAGAATGTTTTTCGGAGCAGTCAAGCGCCTTTTTACAAATCAGAGGGAGACTTGCACCGCGTAACTCTTCTCAAGTTCTGAAAAGCGCTCCTTTTCGCACGCCTCGAACTTTTCTGCAGAGCGGTTTGGGAGGGTCAATCCCAAAAAATCCCTTTTGGGCTGAGATTGTGCCCCCGTGCGCAAGGGGCTCTTGAAACTACAGTGTCCCTTCCGTGAGGACTCGAGGGCACGCCTCATGAAACTGAGTAAAACATCCAGGAAACTCGGTATGATCCAGTCTCCTTGAAAGTAGCTAAATTTTGTTCGAGTGCCTGCAAAACTAACCACTGAGGAAGTCGCCTCCAATGGTAATATTCCATCGTTTTTAGTTTTATTTTTAATGTGTTTTTGTTTTCATGTCATGACTCACTTTATAACTGCCCCGATTCACAATAGAAATTCAGGTCCCGTTTGTGGTCGTAAGTTGAGAACTATCTGCGTATCGTTCATTTTTATTCTCCTCTGCAATACATAACCATCAGTTCCATCCAGAATTTTCCAGGTCGCTCTTTCCAGAATTTCTCACATCAGATTCCTTTCAAATAGTTTAATCGTTTTTATTATTAATTCCATTTACTTTGCTGGCGCTTTCTATTTTGGTCCCTCTTTATCACTTCCCAAACAAAGTGTGCATCTTCTGTGTTGGTTAATCTTAATTATTTCTTGTTCTCTCTGATTGTGTTCCTTGAAACCATCTTTTCCTCATATACACTGGATACAATATTCTCTCATTCTTATTTTGGTGTGAATCATTTCATCTACAGCTTCTTTCTCTTTATTGTTTCACGAAGCGGCGCTTTTCATTTTTCTTATTAGTGTAACTTCTCCGTTTCTGTGGCACTCTCTGACTTAATTCCTTCCACTTTGTTTCTTCTCTTTTCTTATGTCCCCATTCATTCTGTGAACTGGCTTATCTGCTAATACTTTCTTCAGATAGGATTCATGCTACGTCTTCCTGTAATCATTCTGCTTTGACTCTAATGTAATATTATAAATCAACGCTCATTTTTTTTCTTGTCTTCCATGTTCTTTTTCCCCCAAGATCTTTTCTTGATATGACAAAAAATGGTTAGTCCACATTCAGAACATCTCACCAACCTTCTCTCCTTCACCAATTGTTGCGGTGTTTCATCAAAAACAATCACATCTTTTATGCTTTGAGACTGACGTCCATTTCGTCACCCTGCGCATCTGTGAATAGGTTTATGCTGAGATCGTGTGTTCGGAACAAATGCGCGAAGCAGATACTTGCATGTTTTCTTGGATCCTCCTTTTCTTGGGTCTCTTTTTAAATACAATCATTCATAACACCAAACGAAATGCTTTCCATTCGATTGCATTAATTTATAATATTACATAATTCTTCATCATTACCATTCACAGAAGTGTAACTTGCAACTGTCTCTAGCAAATGGATTCCTACTTTCATATGCATCCATGACAAGCTTGAAACTGCAACTCATACTTTCTGACATCAATTTTGGCCCTTTCATTCATAATGAAACCTGCACTTTCATTTCCTGTCATGTATTCATAAACTGCACAAGATCAGGCTATCCGCGTTCAGATCAGTTACGATGTTCCCTTTCACTTGGATTCACGGACAGACAGCACATCAGTTTTTCTTTCTTTCCTTCATTAATTCATGCACTTTCCCATTTATTACTCCAAGTCATAGTCTTCTGTTTGCCATGGACCGCTAGACTTGACAGGTGCTTATTGTGGTTTTGATCATTTGGTGCTTGCACATAACGCTTTTTAGTAACACAAAGAAGGCGTGGGCTAGATTACAATCCTTCGTTGTATCTGTGTCAGTTGGAGTAATCTCTGCTAATGATATGGATCAGATTTAATGCATTTTGGAAGTATGTCACAAATGTCACCAAAGCTCAATTTTACTGCTCATGCAATTCTGTGCAAATCAATGTACCATTGCTCGCATCTCACCACATTGGAAGTATATGAAGTTTACTGACACATAGAGGTAGTCCTTGACTTATGACTGTAAGGAGCATGCCCATTATGGTCATCAGTCATGACGATTGTAAAGCAGATCATCACACAACAGACTCAGCTGAGAATGTTGAAACCAGATCTTAAGTATCTTTTGGGGGGCTCCACTGTAATTTTGAATGGCCTTTAAGCAACCACTCATTAATCAAGATTTATCTGTATTATGGGAATTCCTGTACACTTTTCTATGACCCAAAGAAACGATCAAATGTAAATTTAACATTAACAAAGAGTCAAATCTAAAGATAAAAGCAAATTCACATCCTAATTTTCCTCTTGGGGGAATCTAGGAAGGAAAAATCTTTCTAAAGGCAAGGAGGTGTCAGCAATTAGTCAAGGTCTACTCTCCCATACAGATGTGAAAATATGTGTGTCCAATTGCTGATCATTGCTAGTTTTGCTTTTCTTTGATATTATTATCTCTTAAACCCTTTTCAGATGTTCAGGTTGTAAGATCCACAAGAAAGTGCATGCTGTTGCATGTACCTTACCTTTCCCTCAGGGTAGTGATGTCCATTGGGCACAGAGAGGAATTGTAAACAAATGTACTGCAGCTAAAACAGCCCAGGTCTATTTGGAGAGATTAGTCCACTGAATTTCTCGCCCAGTTTTTCAGCCAGCAATACATAAAGTTGTGTTTCCCAACCTGATACTACAATGCTTAAGAGAATCATCTTGGAGTTGAGAACTGCTGGGCAAGTCCCAGGTTGGACAAGGCTGACATATAAGCCATCAGGTCAGACTGCAGTCGAGTTTCACAGTTTGGGGGCCACCACGTAGAAGGGGTGAAACTCCCTTTCTAAAAGAGAGATCATAGACCAGCCTTCCCAGTTCATCTGGATTTCCAAGTCCCATTGTCAACTTAATATGCGACAAATTTTTGTCTCTTGGATTCCAGAAAAACTGGTTGTAGAACAGGGAGCATTTTCTCTTTCAAACAAGGATGGTCTTTTATACTTCCTTCCATAGAATGGAAAACCCCAACCATGTAAAACCCCAGTTCCAAAGAAAAGGCATTGCTTCTCCAATTAATCTCCTCCAGGCAGAAAGGAAGGAATGTAAGGACTCTTGGTGCTATCTCAAAAAGGCAACATGGGCTTGTAACTGCATGCTGCACATTCTTCCCTTTGAAACCATGCCCGCCCACCAGTTTCCAAGCATTATGAGTGGGGGCCCACTCAAAGGAAATTATGGTCCAACAGACAACTGGCAGCTGGTCACAATTACTGCAGTTCTCTTGCTTCTTATAGATGTTGGAGCTAGAGGATCCCTACCATTTTCAGTATGTTAAACAGAAATTCAGATCTCCATACAATTCCAGTTAATTCCAATCTCAGTGTTAATTGGCAGTCTTATGTGAACATAAATGTGTGCAAGAAAGTGACCGTTACTCCATTTGCCCCAAAGAAAATTAATATAAATGTATTTTTATAAATATAAATCTATGCTAATTTACAAGTTATCTGGGAGGCCTGTTTTCTAGTCAAGACCTAACATCCATAAACATCAGCTTTTTGGCAGCAAAAAGCAGACAGTAGACTGAGAAGCGATCCTAGACACAACCCTACACATTTCACCTTTGTGCTGCAAATACAAACTCCTAAAAAAATTACGAATGAGCAGCTAAAGAAAATGTTGACAAAATGGACCGCGGGAAAATAGGAACATCTTTCTGCAATTTATAAGATCCCAGCAAAAATCTCCAACTCCCAATAGTTTAATGGAGAGTTAAAGAAAACTCCTCCTCCCAAAATAAAAACATGGATGTGTGTGTGTATGTGAAAAAAATCTGTGCACAACTCTAGTTTTCGTTGTTGAAACCAGTTTCTGAGTTGAGCATGTATTTGTTTCACAGTGATTTTGTCACCTTCTCAGGTTTGCACTTCTTATTTTGATTAGTAGAATTGTAGCCATCAACAAGATAAATCCTGTGAATACCTCAATCCTCTGCTGCATATTCTCTCTTATTCATATAATCTGCTGAATCACTGACTTTTGAAAACAAAACACCTGAGTTTTGGTTGTGTTCATGACATCAGAGTGACTGGGTTCATCCTAACATGCTAAACCTAACTTAAACAAACCACAACAGGGTTTTGAGTAATGTGTGAGTACTTCCCATGTCAGGGCATTCTGTGTTGTGGGAGAAATCTGTTCCTCCCTAGGTGATACAAAGTACTGTTTTCTAACTCTTTGGGACTTCCTGTTGAACAGTTGTGATTCCCAATGTTTTTCTAAGGCAATCCAGCTAATCTGGATTCGAGGATTTCTCAGTCCATGTTCCTTAATCCTTTTAAGTGGAAGGAGCAGTAAATGTTTGTTTCTGTCAACGAACCACACCTTATTCAAATATCCCAAGCTCATGAAATGAGCAACATAGAATATGTGTTATAAAAATTAACCACTCATAAGGCACAGAACAAAACATTGACCTAGTTTGCACTTTGTGCTGAGTTATGGATCAGATCCAATAGGCTCAGCTGAAATGTGCAAAACCATCCATCATGGTTTACAAAAACAAAACAGAGCATGGCTCCTCTGTAGAAGAAGTGAATGTCAACTCTCACCCAAAAGACCTACAGTCGTAGTCACCTCTCAAGCCTTTAGACTGTCTGCCACTCCATATCTGGCAAGTCTTCCCATATTAAGTGAGGAAATGTAGAGATGTCTGTGCGATGGAGACCAACTCCTTGACTTTCCAGGACTTCCAAAAGTGAGGACCCATCACCTTTTCCTTGTACAGTGCATTAGATTATAGCCTGACGTCCTAAATTTATACTCGCAGCAGACTTCAATTTATAGAAATTGCTGAAGTCCTCGGTCCCCAGGCATTGAACCTGTCGGCAAAGGCGATGTTCTGCTATGGTGTTTTCATTGCATCTTTGGATTTCACTGCTCTTTCTCCACTGCCAGTCTGACTAAAAACCACTGCTTTGTGTCAAAGGTAGTCCATGGATAATGGTCCAGGAACCACAACATGGAGGATCTCCCAGTTCAGATCCAGAGAGGTCTTTAATTTTCTCTTGCAGAAACCATCAGCTGAAGGACTGTTCTATGGAGGGTCAATAAAACCAAAAGAAGGCCGATCAAACCAAGATACTGTTGGTAGATTTCTATTTATCGGCCACCCAGCTCCAATGGTGATCCAAGATGCTGACCGTAAGAGCAGAACCAAGGAAAGAAAAAAGATGCCACTGCTTTCTCTAGCATGCAAGTGAGAGTGGAGAAAGAGTCGGAAGGTGGTGGGTGACAAGAGAGAAAGCAGGCATCATCGTGGCCTGGAGCAAAATCTGTTGTGACCGAGAAATAAATGGTACTGCATCGATCTGGCTCACGCATTGTGTGAAAGCAGTTCTTAATAACGGCTTCTAGATTCAACCATCGCCAGCCACTCTTGAGCAACATGCTGATTTACAGGCCATAGCTGCATTCACACAGGGCTTGAAGCTGAAACTGTCCCAAAGCCTTGGGAGGAGGGCCAAAGCAAACCAATCCCTCCCCAGCCTTGGGGAAATACTGTCGTATTTCCAGCCCACGAGCCTCCCCCTTCCCGCTTTGGTGAAGGGTCTGTCCCCTTGCAGAGAATCTGGGGCTTTGGGATGGAAAGGCTCAACCTTGCAGATGTCCTCTTTCATGGCAGACTTCTCAGGAATCTGAGAGGGGAGGGCAGAGCAGCTCAGCTTTCACCTTGCCTGACCTTTCTCTCTGCGTTTGTCAGAGAAATGTTACTCAGCAGCAATTCTCCTTGACGTGGTTTCATCAGTCAGAACATTGTGGCAGTACATGTGGGTGGGATGAGAGAAAGGAAGGCTTGAAGGCAGCCTCCAGGCACCTTTCGGAAGCAGTGCTCAACCTCATGCCCAGGGTTCCCTAAGGACTCAGACTGCAGCTCCCATAACCCACAGTCAGACTGTAGGGGGAAAAAAATCAGGGCTTGATTTGCCAAAGAAGGGTCACCGCATCCTCCTGTCGTTCCTTTAAACCAGTAACTTACCAAAAAAATTCTCTCTGGTGAAAAATGCCAATTAGGCCAGCCTAATCAAACCCACTAGGTGAATTCACATATTGGGCTAAAACTGGTTGGTCTTCTCCCTCTTTTGTTGAAGTAATCATACCAATGCTAAGCATAAACCAGGGATCTGTTGGGTCCCTGAGGGCTGCACTTTTTTGTGTTTTACATGTATACCCTGCCTTTCCTTCCATGTTCAAGGCAGCATCTCTCTCTCTGAGAAAGAGAGAGCGCGCAATTGGTCAGAAGTCACTCAATGAATGGTGGACGCTAAGAAACCTTTATTGCAATCTGGATTCTTGTCAGCTATTCTGGCATTCAGCAGACTGACTTTTACAGCTGACTGCTTGGGGAAAAGAAAAAAATTCCCTGCGAAGCTTCTGAAAAGCAGATGTGAACCTAGACTCCGGAGGGACACGAGCTGAGCCCTCTTCTCCCCAGCTTCCTCTTCCTTAACAAGGAGAGTTTTTGGGTCAGCAGGGCCTGGAGCGCAGTATGGGAGGAAGGAAAGAGAAAGTATAACTGGCTGCCTTCTGCACATATTCTCGGGCATAAGTCACCATGTGTTCAACAGATCACAAGATCATGTCAGAGTTAGAAAATGTTAGACTTGGAGGTTAGGTGTGCTAACTGGAAATGGTGATTTGTGTTAACTACTTCACTGATTTAAATATGTATTAAGTCTGACTTGCTGGATTTGGGCTCCCCTTTAGACTTAGTCTTCTGCCTTGAAGCTCCAGTCAATTATTATTAGATTTATATCTTGCCCTATTTGGTACAACTCCAGGCAAAATATATATATTATATATATATATATATTATATAATGTTTCTCTGATTTTGCCCACAACAATAACCCTGAGAGGTTGATCGCCCTAAAGAGGACTCAAACTCACAGTCTCCTGTTTTCTAGTCCAGCACCTTAACAACTACACCAGTCTGGCTAGCACATTGTAACATCAGAGATAGCAGCTTTTCTTGACCAGGATTATTCCAAAGAATAACACAAAATTCAAGCATCCCCAACCTCATGTTTTGGGCAGGAAAAAGGAAGTACTGTATGATAAGAATTTTCTAAAATGATCCACTGTGTTAAGGAAATAGAGAGAGGGAACCTCCAGCAGCATTCACACCATGGCATAATGAAGACACAATGACAGTAGGTGTGTGATGACAACACAGAGCTGTGCTTGGGTTCAGACATTTCACACAAGCTTTTATGCCTAAGGCAGAATTAGAACACGCTATCTTCTGGGATTGGCTCAAAGCCACCCCACCATGGTTGGCTGGGGAATTCTGGGAGTTGAAGTCCACACGTCTTAAAAGTTTCCAAGGTTGGAAAATATTGCCCAAAGGGCGTGGGCAAAATGTGCAGTAGTGCAACGAATTCTTCTCTCTCTGATCCTTCAAAAGGATCACCACAGTTTCCTGCTACATTGAAGGAGGAAGCATAGGGTAATGTGCTTAGGCCCCTTCGATGGGCATAGGCATCTGGTTTTAAAAAGTGAAGAGCAGCTGCAACTCCACCCTTAACCCCCAATAACTCAGTTCTGTCCACACCTGGGATCTGGCCCCCCAGCGCTCCCAAAATCATTACATGTAGTCTTTGGACTGTTCTTCAACTCTTGACTGGGAGGCGTCCCCTTTGTACAGCAACGATTGCAGTGTCATCACACAGAACAATATCAAAAGGAAGGGTGGATTTCCCCCCAAGATAATTCACCCTTTAAAAAGAGAAGATTATTTTAAGTTCACAGAAAATGCAGTAAAATCAGCATTTTTGACTGTCCGCTCTTCCTTTTTTGGGGTGGGGATTAGTTTACATTCTTGGCCATCTTCCTTCAGCTCCTTGTTCATCGTTTAGAGACATTAATAAAGAACCGTGAGCTACAGCAAGTCATACACAGTCACAAGGATCACTGGATGATCAGCTTCATGGCACTCTATTTTAGATATTGATCACTTCCCCAGTAGGAACTTTAAGTTTTTTTTATTGTTGTGACAAAATAACTGTCATTTATTTGAACACAGTAACAACTGCGCCTGAATGATGCTGTAAGCCCCAAATGGAAAACAGTCATATTATCTCAACAAACACAGGGTGTATCGCACCACTTTCTCATAATTGTTGTGAAGGTAAAAGATCCCATATAAGCGTGGTAACACCTCGCTTTAACTGGATTAATATCACCTCTACGTTTTTCACCCACACATCTGCTCTACGTTGCTACACCCAAATACTGTATGCAGTCTTTCAGTGCAAGTATCTGTGCCTTTAAATTTGCACAACCTTCAAAAATTCAGCAGAGGTTAGCTTTCCTTATAAATAGATTTTCTAAGGCCGATTTAGGAAAAACATGGAGATCTTCTCATTTCCCTCATGTCAGGCAGTTGTTAAAGACACAAGAGCTTCTGCTCGGAAGAGAAAAATGACTAGCATGAGATCAAACAAAAACAAACCTCAGCCTCCATTGCTTGCTCAGATTTGAACCATCTCACTGCTTGAGTTGGCAAAGTTCCTTGCTAAAAATCTATTACTCTTGCGAATCCTTACTGAAAAGTAAAGCAAGATGGAGCTAAATGAAATGTCTTTAAATAAAAATAAGCATACAATAAAATACTTTTAATTGCATAAAGCAATGGTATTAGAAAATAGTTTCAAAAAAGAGAAATACTAAAACTTCTATTTTTGAGAAATGCACAGATAAGTTTAGGCAACATGAAGAAGAATTTAAAGATTAACCAATGTATTGTCATATAAATTGTTATCGACTCTAGCCAACTTGATTAGTTGATAAAATGCAAATGCTGAATTAAACCAATGGTGATTGATGATGATGATATCTTTAAACCCATTGATGGTGATAATATCTTAAATATCTTCAAAGTTTTTCATGCTGAGCAATTTTCCAATTCACAACTGGAAAAGGAGTCTAAAATTCCTATATATCAGCTATGCATGCTAATATATGCTGTGGGACCTAGGAGGAGTTACTTCTGAGGACACTTACATGTTGGTGGTATTTAACAAAACTCTTGTTATTGTCAGGGCCCATCAAGTCAACCCTGATTCCTAGTGATTATAGGGATAAATTTTCTTAGCAACATTTTTAGAAATGGCTTGTCACTGTCTTCTTCCTAGGGATGAGAGAGTAACCGGCCCAAAGTCACCCAGTCAGCTTCCATGCCTAACGCAGGACTAAATTTTCAGTCTCCCAATTTCTAATCCAGCACCTTACTCACTATACCAAACCAGCTTTCCTATTTAACAAAGCAAACCAACCTCATTTTAGATTAGCATATTGTGCAAATCTCTCATATGGGATGGGATTGTGGTGCAGTATCTTAGGTGAAACCCTGATAATTATATTAACTGAGCAAATCATAATTAAGTTAAACATGGGTAAGTATATTGTATAAACACAGCTGCTCTGTTGAGATTTCTCTTTTGAGTTCCCAAAGAAAGAAATGCTTAATGTGGCAAATAAAATGGGTAACGTCTACTACAATATTTCAAAACTATTTGGGTAATTCAGCTGCCAATATTTGAAACATCCCCAACCTAACATTCTTCAGTTTTTTTTAATTTGTTTGATAGGTTTATTTATTGCCTGTCCTCCAGGAATTCAAGATAGCTTAGGGGGTAGAATTTCCCTTCATTTTTATCCTTCAATCTAAAGGTATGATGGATATTTAGATATATGAACGGGGTCAGGATTCTATCTGTCAGCATAACAACTCTATAAAAAATGAACTAAATGAGTCCAGATTAAATCTGTGGGGAGGAAGCAGAATGAAGCTTAAGTATGAAAGCAGGCCAAATTTGGCCAGGGGTTGTGGAGGAAAAAACCCCACCCTCAGTTTCCCTAATGTATCTTCCCCACTGAGAAAGGCAGCTGGGTAGCTACTCAAAAGGTTGCCAACTCTCCCATTAGAGCCCTCCTATCCCTAGCCCCATATCCCAGGATCTAAACAATTCCAGCAAGCCTACATAGAGACAACATGGGAAGCAGAAACATGCCCAGATAGGTGGAACTATTTGCTGCTCTGAAGAAAATATAGATGCCAGTGCAACAAATGTCTTACTCGGAGGAAAATATAGATGCCACCGCTAGTAAATGGATTGGAAAGAATTCCAAAAGTCTGCTGTGCATGCCTTCCCTGCTTGTTATCCCACTATGGCAATTTGTAGGGTAGGTTTTGCTCAAGATCACCCTCGAGAGTACCTGTGGCTGTGAATGGACTCGAATGTGGGATCTTCCTGATAATGGGACAGTAGCTCAAACTTTCCAATACTCTTTATTGGTTTGTTATTAAGTGATGCACATGAAGCCCCCAGTTCTTCTGCAGTGGTAATACAGAACTCTCCTTCTTTTTCATCCAGCACATGATACTCCTCTGGCCAGAAGTGATTTAAAATTCTCCATTTCCCATGCTTATTAAAGCCATTCTTTCCACAGTAGGTTTACCTATGGCCTGGGCAATATGCCATCTGTTAACATGGCTGCTTTTGTGATTGGGCACTGGGAATCCTTTCTACAGGGAAAGCAATTTACATACCTTGGGGCAACAAGAGAGTCCATTAGTTATGCACGCAATGGGTCTTAATTGCCACCACTGATTCTGCTCACCTCCTACAGCTCTGCATCAACTTGTTCCGCTTGAGAAAGCAAAAATTAACTACTCTGAGGGGCTGAATTAAAGTCTAGCCCACATGCAGGCAGAGGGAAGAGCTCTTAGTCACCCTGAAGTTACCTTCTGAAGAAGCAGCCCTTAAAAGCTGCTTCCCCCACATGCTGATGGCTGCTGTAGTGACAGCAGGAACACGGCTGGGCCATCTGGTGCCACGTCATTCTAGCCCACAAGAAGTGAGGGCTGCTAGCTTTGACTGTTTAAAGAGAAGGAGATAAATTAATGGAGGAGGAGTCAGAGTCAGTCAATAGGTTGTAGTCATAATAGCCCTGATATCCAGGAGCTTCTAAGTACCAATTTCTTTTGAGATGGAAAAGAAAGCTTTAGCTTCCTGCCTTGCTTTGGAGCTTTTGAGGAACATTGGGTTGTTAGCATGAGAAAGAGGATGCTGAGCTGGTGTTTTTCACAGGTAGCTAAAATTACCCAGAGAGCTCCATTTGATACTGTGCAGATGTTCCAACTTTTATTTCAATATGAACTAAGATTATTAGCTTCTTTACTGTAGGAGAGTTGTGTTAGTCTATGCTGAACAAAATTCAGGACTCTTTTCTGACTAACATGTTTTATTAAAAAGCGTAAGCTTATCCCTTTCCATGGCATTTGTCTATGCATACAGTATTCTCATTAATCCAGGTCATGTCTTGCAGCAAACTAACTTAAAAAGGGTAACTGGACTTTTTTTTAGATGTTACAGAGAAACATTTCAACTCCCATCTTATCATTTTTTTTCCTTTTTCATATGAGGCTGAAGAAGACCTCTGGATGGGAGTTGAAATGTTTCTTTGTAACATCTAAAAATAAGAAGCCCAGTTGCGCTTTTTAAGTGATGGGACAAGTGATGAAAAATGCTGGAGATGTCAGTTACATGCAGAGATCTTCAGGGCCCTCATTCATTCACTGTGCACATGTGTGTATGCACACACATATATTCTTTCTGAGAGCTCTGGGCAGCTGGAGGGGCAATTCCTTCCTCAGCATAGTCCCATGGAGGCAACCTTGTGAGTTGGATTTGGCTGAGAGAGGCTGACCCCAGATGACCTAGTCATCCATATGATCTACTAGGGACCTTACCTTGGTCTTCTAAAGTGAAATCCAACACCTAAATCATGTCTGTGTTAAAAGCAAGTGAGGAAGACTCACTGGCTGAACTGCCTGAGGGATTCAGGAACTGTAGTCTACCATATCTAGTGGGCACCAAGTGAGGAAAAGCTTCTTAAAAAATAGGCAGGACTTGACAACAGGGTGCTGGTGGGAGATTCAACAGTGAAGTTCTCTAATCTTAGAAAGGGATAGGAGGTGGCTTACCTGTGCTATTTCTATAAGTGCCCTGTTGGATTAGTTTTCTTTGAGATTAATATGAAGGAAGAACTTCTCCTACACATTGGATCGAAGGAATCATAACTAACTTCTGAGCCCACGCTAAACAGAAGTTGCCTTCTTTTCTAAACATTTACTCTCAGTTATTTAAGTATTGTATTCTTTTCAAAAACCTCCATTTTCAATATATCCGTGCCAAAAAACAAAACCAAAGCAACCAAGCAAGTACAAAAAGCTACTTTGTCAAAGTAACTCAATCATTTAAAAAGTTGGTATAAAAATGTATAGTTTAGGCCAGAGATTTTCTCCACACCTACCATAGCAGGTAAGCCCAACTTGAAGCACAGCTGGATTTCTCAATCACCTTCACTCTCCTCTTGCAAATGCCAAAGATGATTCGTTGTCTGTGAACTACTGATCCTTCTTATGGAAAAAGGAGCATATTTATTATAAATGAGCATAGCAGCAGCACAGGAATATAGTGACTTGCTTCACACGTTGTACTAGGCCAGAAGGTCTGTGCATGATTCACCAGCCTCCCTATTTGGGACCCCCAAAGTGGGTAGGAACAAAAATATATCCCCTTCCCCCCACAGAAAAATGGGGCTGTTAAGTTGTGCAAGTGCTGAAAGCACCAGAGTGATTCATTAAAGGTCTTCAACTCTTTCTGGGCCCGCTGCACTCTTGACATTCCTGCATAAAGCTTGGATTGGTTAAGTAGTCCTTTGGAGTAAATCACCCTTGACTGCTTTGCACAACCCCTTAACTGAACCAGCAGCGGTGCCTGATTCCAACCAAGCCAGACCATTCTTCCAGTTTAATTTAAACCAGCTGGTAACAAATCTCCAGAGTTTGCAAACATGATGGTTTTCCAGCTCTGCTGGAAGCCTTTGGAGACCAGACAGGACATGTTTGCATTTGGGTCAAAAAAATACATCTTTTGCATGAGCTTGAGCAGTCTTTGAAGTGGATTATGGTCATTGGAGTAACTGATAACAAACCCTGGGCACCCAGAAACAGCAGAGGAACCTGGTCTCTTTCTAGTTTTGGAGACGAGAGGAATGCTGTTCTTGGGACTGCAAGCCTTCAGCTTCCCTTTTGGCAGGCAGGCAAGAGAGCCATTGCTGTGGCAACTATGTCTAGGGTACCACACCACATTTCCTTATCCTTGGCTGTTGCAGGCTCATGACTCTGCTCCTTCCGAGGCAACGTGGGGAAGGGAGGAACCTCAGTAGATTGGCATAGCTTCATTTTACTAAGGTTCCATTGAGCCTGTTCTCTTCATCCAGCACCTAACAGCCTCCAACCACTGTGACAAGATGGCCTCAGTTGTTATTGGGGCATCGCAAGGGGATGACTGAAGCACAGTTTTGTTTTGTGCTTTCATTGTTGCTGAGCTGCCCAGAGTTGTGTTTTAAGATGGCTTCATGCAGATCCTTTACATAAAATGAAACAAACAGCATCTCTACTGGGACCTGGGGTTGTGAGTACAACTAGTTATTGTCAACAAACTGATGATGCTGGGCCTCAAGTGCCAGAGGACTTCCCCCAGTGGCTTTATGTAGATGTTAAATGACAGGACCTCACTGACTGGAACTAGCCACTAAATGTAGGCATTTCAAGTGTAGTGCCTTCGGAGGTAACTCTGAATGATCAGCAGAGATCATGGCTTCTCTCTGAGGGCATTCTGGCTCTGGGGTTTCTTTTGCTCTGTGGCTCTGCCTCCACTGTCTTTGAACTGCTCGACTTGGCCTCCAGCTTTTCAATTTGTCTCCACTTGGCTTCATTGACCTTATGATACATTACATTAATTGCCATTGATTTTTGTTTGTTAACATTGGGGAGTCATACTTCAGGAGTCACCTTCAGCTTTTGTACTGGAGAGGCTGTTACAAGCACCAGAATAAAATAAAAAGCTCTTGTACAACTCTGGGAAAGACAAGAGTTATGGTGCCATCTTAAAATGTTCCCCAGGATGTAATGAAGATGTTGGCTTCATCTAGGCACTAATGTTGGCTGCAGTCTAAAGGGTGCCTTTGGCAGTTTCACCCCTGTGGGCAGGAAATCTCCAACTGAATGACCTTGAATGCTTCCCAATCCAGCACATTTGAGAAAGGAACCCATCTCATGTTACCTACAATAGATGGTGACATTGGCAAGGTGGTGAAATTGACAACTTTGATTAGAGAATTGACTAATTTTAATGTTGACTGTACTGTAAGCCCTTTCTAGACTTTCTAGACTTTTTCTCTGAAACAGAAAAAACTGAAACGATGACACGTGGATTTGATTAGAAAAAATAGTAGATAACAGACAAAATGAAAATTATGATGTAAATGTAGAGTAAGATACTTATATTTGTTGTAAAAGAAAGTTGGAAATCATTTTTTTTCTTTTTCATTCTATTTTCTCTTTCCTATCTTCTTAATTTTTATCTTTTTATTTGAAAAATCTAATAGAGTTATTTCAGGAGAGAAAGCAAGCAGAACCCATCAAGGGAAGAGCCAGGCCTTCCCTGTGACCTCTGCATGCTTCCTGAGACATCACTAATCATCAGAGGAAGGAACAAACCCTTGCAGACAGTTGTCTCTGGAAGAGAGGCATTGCAGAACAGGCTGGCCCAACCTCTTACGTGCCAGAGGTTTTGGACTACTGCCCATCTTCTTTTACCTACTGCCCAGACTGGCTAGACCGAAGGAATTGAGTGTACTACTGCAGCTGGGGAAGACTATACTCAGTCAATTTAGTCTACATCCTGTACTGTATAATTACTACTTTTAAGCACTGCACTGAAGGCACTGAGGCTGGTCAAACTCCAAAAGTGCGTCATCTTGGAGGAACACTTTTCTTCTGGCTGTATACATAAGCATCAGTTAAAATCAGATTATCAACACACTGAGTCATTTGTGCTGAGATACCATCGGTAAGGAACCATCTGTGATGCTTGCTCTTATATTTAATCCCAATTCTAAATTTATAAGCAACTCTTACCATGTATCTTGGAAGTCCTGGGACTGTCCTTTAAAAGGCTCTGTGGAATTCTTCATAGCTACTCAACTCAGACTTCTTGTTAAGTCTTCCCTTTAGAATAAAGAGAAGTAAGAGCCCAAATATGTTTAAGACCAAACTTGTTCCATATTCTATTTTTTAGCTGTCATTTGTTTTAGGTCTCTTCATTAAAAAAAAAATATTGGGTTTCTTCTAGTTAATAGCCAGCACCCATGTTTTATAAAAACCCTAGCCTTTTTCAGTAATCATTAGTAGTTGTCCTTCTATTCGTAATAAAGTTATGTAATTTCTCCCATAGCAGCTGGTGAGAGAGATGTCAGAATTAGCTGCAGCTTTACACTTACCCTGCTCTGCACATTCATTTTGATTGAAGTCCCCTGTAGAACCAAAGTATTTACTGCAATACATTTTAAAGTTCTGCATTGTTTGGTCTCATAAAAAATATTGTCTCGCTAATATCTGCTAATATTCTGCTGCCATCTAGTGCCTCATTAAAACAGAATAAACACTGAATAATTATATGAGGATCTGATCAACTTCAGTGAAGTATTTTAAGGAGTATGTTGAGCTACCAATTCTTTTGGGCTTCTTTAAAAAAACTCTTGGGCTATCAACATGACAGAGAGAAAACACCTTCCTGGTCTAGGCATTTCCAAAAGATTAAGCACCACTCTGTACTGGTGCCAAAACCATGCATTATTCTTGCAAGGCTTGGGAACTAAATTAATTTTAATTTAAGCTTAAATTAATTTTAGTTCCTAATTTAGTTTTCCCTAAATTAAGTGCCTTCAAAACATTTGAGGCAGAGGTTTCCTTTAGTTCCAGCAGGTAGAAAATTTTGAGATGATAGGAGAGAATATAGTGTTTCCCAACCTTAGCCATTTTAAGATGCTGGCCAGGGTATTCCAGGAGTTGAAATTCACACATTTTAAAATGGCTAAGGTTGGAGAACACTGATATAGACCACTACCTTGGGAAAGGCTGAACTTATGGAAACTGGTAGATGAATGGAACATGTTCAACAGGAGCCCCTGCTCCAGAGCCAGGAGACCATTTCAAGGCATTGAAATGCCTTCATTTCAATGAAATGAAAGGCATTTGATATACTGCTTTGATGCAACTGACAGAAACAAAATACAAAATGTAGTACCACATTATATCACATGGTAACCCTAACTTAGTTTTCTTTGGCCTCCAAGTTCTTCTGATACTGGTCTATAAGCTTCCAGACTTCTTAGCTACTGAGAAAAAATCAGAAATTATCTGACAGCATCTTTCCAGACTAAGATATTTTTTTAAAAAGGCATAGGTTTTCCTGAATTGAACCTCACTTCAGCAGATATCAGACTATTTTGTTAGCCTGAAAAGCTCTACCAGATCTTTATGATTTTGGGGTACCGTAATTCTCCTCCTGCAGAAGTAGGGGAAAAGTTGTTGCAAATCTACATGGCCCTAAGAGTTGTTCTAGACAAGAGACACACTGATAAAATCCATGGGGAAATGAATGCTGTACTTCATTCTGACAGTTACGTAAGAGAATCTACTGAGATGTGATCACCACAGAGTCATCACCTACAAGGTGCATATGTGATTTCATGGTGTGAAACTATGGCATTTGTCAAATTCTTTTTTTATAAGCTATCCTGCAAGTGCAGTTCAGCTTGACACTGTTGCTTTATTCTCTGTTCTTGGTGGATGACAGTTGCTGTTAACAGACATAAAAAGTGCATTCGTAATCTTTGCAAACTCACTTGATTCCCAATGGAGATGGGAAAAAAGTATGCTGAGAAAGTGACCCATATAGGAAATCCCCAAGGGAAACAAGATTAAAGTGCAGATTTTCCAAACTCACACTTTCAGGAAAACCAGTAGTGAAAATGCAGCATGGAGTCTGGACTGAATTTAACATGAACACATTGAAACGATTAAGGTGATCATATGAAAAAGAAAGAAATGCAAAGTGTTCTTGGCTTCTTTTCAGCACATCAGACACCTTATGATATAATCCAAGAAACTTCATGCAAATGAAAGTAGGTCAAGGAAAAAGCAGAAACCTTCAAAGATCAATAAGCAACTTACCACTGCTCCTGCATCTCTGCCAAGGACAATCCAAACCATTCACTATTTGCAAAGGGAACATATTTTCGATTTTTCAGTCTACAAACCCCACTGGACAGCCAGCCCACGCATTTGGTTAAATGATTTTTTGCATTAGTTAGCACTTGTGCTGTCTCTTGAGGGGTGGGGGGTTAGGATCAAAGCACAGATAAAGTGGACATCTTCTTCCTATGCTGCAGTCCCAACAAAAATAATCTTGTTATTGGAACTATGCAAGCATTTAGCACGAGCATCTGCAGAAATCCTTCCTCCAGCAATTTTCATCTTAAGAGATTACAGTAGTATATTTTGCTCAAATATTAAACAAACTGTGAGCTATTAGAAGCTGTAGATCATGATCTCTTTGCTGATACTGCATATGATCCCAAGAAGTACCATATTTCATTTCCTGACATGTGAAAGGATGAATTATAGATAAGCCTATGCCTATACAAACTTTTTTCCTTAAAATAAGCCATTTTCTGTGCTTGATAGTTATAGAACCTACAGAAAGACAGAATATTCTCCAAGAGAGAAGCTGGGAACTCATTCACTCCTAGGTCCCATTACAGGCTCTACCTCCATTAAACGTCATAGGTAAAAGAGTGCTTCCCTTGATGGAATAGCTGCCTCAAGATATAGTTTCTTTGCTTCAGTTCTTTTGATGACAATTCATAGGACAAATTGTTGTACGCTTGCTTCTATTTTCTCAGCCAGCTTTTTACTTCAGTTCTGATTTAGGACTACAGTGTGCGAGTGACATTTCTGGACATTAAAAGAGGCATGCTACCTTTAAGAGAAGTACAATCCAACATCCATACGGGAATGGGTAGCATCACTTTTTGAGCAATTAAGATACAGGGGCATCTTCAAAATGCTGCAAATGTTTTCAGTGACATTGTTTGGAGGTAAGTGATTTTCCAATGCAGAGTCAAGAGGGTTCATTGTAACCAGCTGGGTCATGTCATTATTATTGCCTTCCCGGCTTGCAGTCTGTAAAATTATGGCCTGAATAGCCCCTTACCGAGGTTCATTCCATGTGCCCAGAAAGGTGGGATCAGGCTATCCTTTTTCCAATGAATAAAAGAATCAATCTCAGACAAGCAAATTAGCTGGACACACTTGAGCCAGAAGATCAGGCTTTATTGTATAAGCCAAAAACATCTCAGTATGATTTTAAAACCAAAATAAATAAATCAGGCTGGGAGGTGATGGGAATATCCAGAACAGAGCTGGCCCAGAACTTGCAAACCTCCTCCCTCATGAGTCTCTGGTTTTGGCAAAGACTAGCCACACAAGCACTTTTTTTCCTTTCTTCTTTTTGCAGACTAAAATAACACATACTGCACCATTGCTTGGAGTAACTGTACAACCACAGCCTGGAAAGCCTATGTGATTTAATGGTAGGAATTGCTTGGAATGTGCTGTTTGCCCTTACAAAACAGCACAGATTCATAAAATCTTTATTCATAAGATAGCTCACTCTTCCAGTTTGGATGGAACATACAAAAGAGGTGGCTTCACTGACAGAAGGGGCTGTACTCAGGATTTAACCAGATGGAACCCATGTTGGATGTACTGCACTGAGAGCAGCAATCAGGAATCCTCTTGTTTTCTCTGGGCTGTGCATAATCTGAAAATGATTCAGAAATGCTGTGGAACTGACAAGAGCACAGCTCTTCTCTGTTAGTCCCATCTTTTTTTCAGGGGTCAATGCAAGCTTGGAAAAAAGGTATATTCGACTCTTAAAGAAGCCATGTCTTTGTTTGAAGTTGATATGTGGAAGCTTGAAAAAGACAGGAGGGTTTAACAAACAGCAGCGAGGTATTGTGCTGGTGCAAGATCTGAGGCATTTCTTCTAAATGATTTTCAGAACATGTATACCCTTTGTTATGCGTGTGCTTTTGGAGGTATGGAATGTTGACATAGCATAGGACCATTCCAATTAGAAGTTCAGGAGATCAATACTGAACATAGAATGAGAAAGCAAAACTGCATGTGCTATATTTTTAGTCCAAAGCAGGCACTATTGGATGCAGCAATTTATCACTTGAACATCTTTGGCCAAGAATATCTTCTGCTATTGTCCTCAGCCAAAGCACTGCAGGCAACATCAATAACTGGAAGCTACCATCAGTTCTTGAATGGGTAAAAGGAGCTGAACAACAGCAGCAGTCCCTGTCACAATGGATATGTGTGCTTGTGTTGCACAGTGATGGTTCCTGAGCTCTGGACTTTAAGTGGATGAGGGGGCTACTGGCACAAGTAAAGCCAATCTAAAGTTTCCATTGTGTGCTTCAGTTAATAAGTAGAAATTTTCAGGCTTAGATGAAATCCCTTCAATGTTCTTACTACCTTAAGAATTTTGCTTTAGATAGCAAAGTGTGAGCTGAAAAGGCCAAGGAAACTCAGCACCTGAGAAACCTCCAAAAGATGGAAGAACCAAACAAATTGGGGACCCTCACAGAAAAGATGTATGGAGCTATTTCTCAACTTCAGGTGTAACTGATTTCACTCATCAAAAATGAAATGGCAATGACCAGTGGCATTAATTGTACAGTGAAAAGGCAACATGAATTTCTCCAATCAAAAATGTATACAGTCTAACCTCTGCTTACAGTTTATGCTCATAATACTAAGATAACATAGATTAAGTGGTATTTCAGCAATTAACAAGTGTCTCTGTATGTGTGTGTATTGACCCCATTTCCATATGCACAGAAAACCTTATGTATGATAGAAACCATTATAGAAAAATTATTTGTGGTTGTATGTCAGTAGCATGACACAAGTTATGATCCAGGTTTCTTAGATATATACCAAAAGTAGTTTTTCAGACTAAAGTCTGTCATTCCCATATGCACAAGTACTTCTTAAGACATTGTAAACCTCCAAGTAAATGCTGTGGAAGAATTATACCCCCTAAATTAAATGAGTATTAAACAAAGGTGCATGCCTTTGCCTGCAATTGTGGAAAATGGGTGGTATGAAGATACACTGAGAGGAGAAAAAAAGATTTCTGCTCAAGAGACAGAACAGAATCTCTAATGAAGCAACATTTACTGATGTATAGAACTACAAAGCAAAAAGAAGAGCTAAGCATCTATAGGTTTTCTCAGCAGGGACATAAGAACCCAATGAATTTTCATAATTTTAGTATACTCTTTTCTAGATACAGAGTCAGAGCCAAAAGCTAAGTGAAGCTGAAGGCCCATATAGTTATGGCTATGGCTACCATGTAAAAAAGGGCATTAGATACCAATATTCAACAGGTCCTCATCCAGAATGTGATTTGAATGAGTAAGAGTTACAGTTTGATAAAACAAGAATCTGAGTCTGGCCTTACAGATTACTCTGCTTCCTTTGTGAAAAGAAACAAGGTTTCCTTAAAAAATCTCTCAAGGAGGTATGTTCTGTAAAGGTAATGGTAGTTAAAGGGCAGCAGTAGAACAGTTGTTAGCTCAGGATTTTCACTGTCAGAAGTGTGGGGCTTAACAAAAGGGGTACTGTTACCCAAATCAAGTGCTATACCAGATCACATGCACTGTGAGCAGAATGGGGATACAAATCATAATTTGTTTCACTACTTGCCGGGCCTTCGAAGCTCTCATCCCGGAGCAGTGGAGCAGGATATGCCCAGAGGTTTGTGCAGGAGTGAACCCACACTGCTCCAGAAGATCTGAGCTACAGCAACACTCAGAAAACTTAACACAAATATCCAGACAGGGATTGTTGATGGGACACTTCTTTTAACAGCAAGGAGAGGTTAATAACAGGCTCCTTAAGTTAGTTTACAAGGTCTATAGTTAAGGACACAGAAAGGAAGTGATAGACAGAAACACCACAAACACAGGGTGCTGGGAGAGAACTAGGTTCAAATGTATCTAAGACAAGCCCTTGAAAGAGTCGAGGTTGAAGGCAGTGTCCAGCAAGCGTTGCAGTTCGGTCAAATGATTTTTTTTGTTGCCTGTCGCTGGGGCAGCAGCAGGTTCTCGGCCAGCGTACCTAAAGGGAGAAAGGCAGAAGCACAATTGCTTACTTGCAATTGCTGCTCGTGCTCCTCGCTGCAGGTACAGGATTTGGGGGGCCGTTGATGCCCAAAAGTAAGGGCTGGGCTTCCAAGTCCCACTGAGTCAGTCATGTTCTCCTTTAGCTCTTTTCTTAAAGTGGACCACTCCTATGCCCTCAGTGGAATTGGACTGACTATGCCAGGACAACTATATAAACCTTGTCCCTCAGTGCAGCAGAAGAAGCCACTTACCATACTGGCTTTGCACGGTCAATGGTTGTGCGGAGTCTAGGCTTCACGTAGTCATAATATCCTTGGTTTTTGTGCTCTTCCTGACACCAAACTAGGTCTGCATTGGGGTATTTATGGAATTCATTCAGCAGAAGGTCAAAAGGGAATGGTGACAGCTGGAAAGAAAAGGCTTTGGCTTTATTATGAATGATTTTTTAGCCTTCTACCTTATAAACAAATTGCAGTAGGAAAGTGAAAAAGGTCACTCTGGTTCACAAACTCCATGAGGAAATAGAAAAACAAGCATTTAATCCATAAGACATTTATTCAGTTAAGTAGGTCTTTTTTCTTAAAAAAATGCTCAGCAATAAACCAGAAATCTAAGAAATTTTAAGGCCAAGAAATGACTTTCATTTAGCAATAAGTTGGGCCTAATCCAAATATCCTGCAGGTAATGTCAGATCACTCATATTTTAACCTCTGTCTTGGCTCATATGCTAGGAGGAGTGAAGAGTAAATTCCTAAGGCCTACTGAGAAATTTGCTGTACAAACCTTTTAGGATCCTTGAGAACCAGATTCTGTCAGAAACCTGCAAACTATTGCAAAAAATCTGATTCTACTTCAGAAGGGTAGTCCACTGAACAAAATTAGAGGACTACAATATACCTGACAGTTAAATTTTATTTTTGCCAGTGGAAGACTTACCATTCAGCTATAGAATTTTGGAATTCTTTAGCTTCCTTGTCCTTAAAATTCTATTGAGTTTTGAAATACTTATTGTTCAGAGCTCAAAATGTACACAGGAGGCCTATTTTTGTCAGTCACCAATATAATTCCTACAAAGATCTTACCTGCTCTACCCTTGTGATGGCCACATCTGCTTCCATATTCCGTGTCTTCCGCTCTCGGATAAGTTCATAGTAGACTTTGCCAGTGCAAAAGAGAACTCGTTTCACTTGTTCTGGGTTCTGTGCTACCAGGCTAGTGTCTGGGATGACACGATGAAAATGGGTGCCTGGAATGCAGCGAAGGTTATTACTTTTTGTTATGTATCAGTGTGCATAGTAAAATCTGTTCCAAGCAGCTTATAAACTGCAACTGAAGACTGAGAAAAGGGAGGAAGAAGACAGAAACAGAGATGTAGGCAAATCAGGAAGCTTACAAAGGACAGAATTAATGGCAGAACATTGTTTCCATAGAGAGTGATGCAGTTTACGGAAATCAGACTATTCTTTGATGCCATGCAGTTCTACAAAACTTAAGATTAATTAGAAGTAATTATTTGGGGCACTGGGGCTCCTACCTTGAGGCTTTTGTAAAATACAAACGGCAAGGGAGAACTAATTCCTGCTCTTGTCTTTCTTCACTAGACACTCCAACTAAAAAAGCAAAGTGCTACGCTGCCCCTTGGAGGAGCAAAATCACAGAATTCATCAGATTGGAAACTAAAGCTTAAAAACTAATCAGTGAAGCTTGCTTTTTTAGAAACAGGAAAAATAGCTCAGGTTTTAAGAGGGACAACGCTGCTCCATATCATGCTTACTATGTCTTGCCTAATTATTCAATCATATATTCCATCCGACAAGAAAAGGCATTCCTCCCTAACCCCAATCCCAAGCTTGCTGTACCTGGCAGCATTTCATCAAAGCTGGACCGAGCTTCAGGGTGACGCAACAAGGACTTTGGAGTGAAGACTATCAGCTGAAAGAGAGAGAGAAGAAGAGAGGGGAGAAAATAACCCAAATTAGTACTGAGGATAAGAACTGAAGTGTACACAATTTAATGAAAGAACAATCATCCAGAGTTAAATTATTAAACGGTTTTGCTTTTATGTATCATCAGAACTGCAGCAAGAAAGCCTTGAGAAGGTAGGAATAAAAGGAATGGCAGCAGATTTCATGGATTCAGGTGAGTGATGGCTAGGATGGCTTTCAAATATAATAATGGAGGATTTGTTTAGCAGCAGCTGTTGTGACTATGCAGGCCTCCCATCTTTAAGAGCTATAAACTTGGATGCCAAAGGAGGTAAGTATGAGGGAAGCCTTAAGTCTGTGTTTTTTTGGCTTTCCAGAGCACTGAGTTAAAGACACTGGAATCAGGATGCTCGATCCATTCTAGCTATTCCAATCAACTAATACGGTACAGTAGTCCTTGCTTGAGGGGCATGATGGTTTAGCGGTTAAGATCCTGGGCTTGTTGACCCGAAGGTTGGCAGCTCAAGTTCGAGACCCAGGTGCTGTATTTCCATTACTTGCCCCAGCTCCTGCACCTAGAAATTTAAATGCACATAAAAATGCAAGCAAATAAATTGGTACCATCTTGGTAAGAAAGATAACAGCGTTCCATATACCTTGGAGCTAGCTCTTGCAGCTAGCTCTCTTGGCTGTGAATTGGAGATAAGCACTGCCCCCTAAAGCTGACAATGACTGGCAGTGGAAATCTTTTTTTAGTCCTTGTTTAATGGTAATTTGTTCAGTGACCTTTCAAAGTTATGATGGTC
>JANHZU010000002.1:712377-722760 GCA_032468055.1 Acrochordus granulatus
GAGGGAGGGAGGAAGGAACCCCAAGGCAGAAATGAACAGCTGCTTTGGGGAGGCAACTACAGGCAGTGAGGGCTGGCCTGTGGTGAGCCTCCTCCCACTGACCACACCAGACTCTCCACCGGTGCCTTTGGGAGCAGCTGAGTGGGTCCAAGACCCAGCTGGGGATACTGTGATGAATGCCCACCATCGGCCTGCCACCCCTGCCATGTGCACCTCCCCACACTGCAGTGGTCAGCTCAGTGCCCTGGGCCAGAAGCCCCCTGCTGGTCTACCTCTCACTGCAGGCACTCTGTGGCAGCCCCATCCCACTTGGGTAGCCCCTGGCCAGCTGACCCCCCTGCCTGCCAGAATCCTCATGTAGGCCAGACAGGGACAGCCAAAGGGCTGGATGTGACCTGTGGGCTGTAAAGTGCCCAGGTGTGGTCTAGCTTAATCCCTCCATGTGAATTGAACAACTTGATTTCTTCCACATTCCATGCACAGACAGTGAACATTCCTGCAGCCCTTGGGTCAGGATATGACATTGCAGTACTAAGAAGACGCAACCCAAGAACTCTGGTTAGACTACCTATGGCAAACAGATCCAAAGGGTGGAAGGCTTAGAAAGAACATATGGGTAATTTGGCTTCGACTGTTGCATCAAATTCCTGTGGGTGGCCATTACCTCAAATCATCTACTGACAAAGGTGGGGAGAAGCAGAGAATTGCCACACATTTTTGGTAGTCTTGCTTCTATTCTCTTTAATGTCAAAATTTTCTCTTTATCTAAATTATCTAAACTGTCAAGGAAAAAGATGGATACCCTAAAGAAGGGAACAAGTGGCGGATTCAACAGGTGTGGAGGGGATGCAAAATTCATTTACCTACAGGGCAGACCCGGCCCATTGAATTACTTGCTTCCTTCCCAATAGAGCTTGATGAGTGAGCAAGTTTGATTGAAGTCCTCAGACCCAAAAAAGAAAATGATGAAAAAGGGAAGGAGAGAAAAAATGGTCTTTATAATCAGACATTGAAACTTGAATTCACATGGTCTGGAATTGTCTTCACTTTTTTATATTAATAGGATTGTTTATTAAATCCAAGATTAATTGCTGTCTGCTAAAGATGCAATTGTTCTTGGCCATCTCTAGAATGACTACATTTTTGACTGATGTGATCGTACATTAACTGTATACATATTTCTAAGCAAATAAATTTAAGTGATAAATAACAATACTAAGAGAATAGTACTATAGAACAGTAAATATACTATTTACTAAAAGGTAAGGAGAATAGTAAATAATAATCACATTTGTCTTTCTTTCCTTTGTCTCTTCTCACATATAGTTCTTCACAAATGATAATACTGAAAAATAACCAGAAAAAACTATATGAGAGTAAAAATCTTTGAAGTATTATTGATATTACAGTTGAATGATTGGGTTATTGGATAACTTTCTAGAAAATCAATATCTATATTAAGAAACTATCTCTTGGAACTGGGCAGGGGGAGAGGAAGAAAAAAAACTCTTTCGTTTGAATGTTCATTGTTCCATAATGCTAGTTCACACTCTTGTTTGAAGTTAAATTATAAAATCCTAACTAGAATGAAATGTTCACCTACTGGTGGATTTTATTCCTTATTTTTGTAATTTCAAAAAATAAAATAGCAGAAAGGTAAAAAGAAACTCTGTAATTTGTTATTCCTTACCGACCAAATTAGGTCCTAGCTCAAATTTGCCATTTATAATCTCTAACTGCGTTTGTTAGCCATTATGTCAAATCATAATTGGACTGTCCTGAAAAAGAAAAAGTTTTTTTTTTAAAAAATGTTTGTTTCTTACACAGAGAAACATGTTGCTGAAATTAGCTGCTAATGGCTAGGTAAAATGGCAATTTAGTGTACATGAAGCAACAACATTTTGACTAGTGTCTCAAGCAAGAGAATCAAGGAAACAATTCAGACTAGAAATTCCCTGATTTCTATTTAAATACCTTGATTTGTGCCCAGTGGCAATTCTTTGGCACACGGAAACGTTACAGGGTAACATACAGATTTTTTTAACAGGTTACGGAAGCATCATTACACCCTTTCAAACAGGAAGTCCTTGACGGATAAATATTTATTTAGTGACTGTTCAAAGTTACAATGGTACTGAAAAATGTGACTTATGACCAATCCTCAAATTTCTGACTGTTGCAGCATCCCTACAGTTACATGAACAAAATTTGGGTGCTTGACAACCACCATGTATTTCTGATGGTTTCAACATCCTGGCATCACACGATCGCCATTTGTGGCCTTCCCAACCAGCTGCTGACAAGCAAAGTCAATGGAGGAAGTCAGATATTCTTAATGATTGTGTGATTCACTTAACAACTGCAGTGATTCACTTACCAAATGTGGCAAAAAGGGCATAAAATCAGGTGTGACTCACTGAACAATCACCTTGGTTAGCAGTGGAAATTCTGATCCAAACTGTGGTCCTAAATCGAGGACTACCTATAATTAGCCACTAGAAAAGGAAATAAGCACTAAAAATAATGAGCTTTGAGAAAGCCTTTTGGATTAAAGGCGAAACGTCTTCGACTTGAGAAAAATCCAGTCCAGATGCCTGTTTTTTAAACTTTGTTGCGATGCAATTACCCTGGATGAATTAGAGTCTTCACAGATAATCCATTGCTCTTGATCATGCAGGTAGCAGCAGGCTAACACAGAGGCCCAAATACGATGAGCCTGTCCCTAATTTAAATAAATCTTTTGGTCCATCTTGTAAGATTTCAAATTTGGCTCTTCCTTTCCTTAAGATACTTCTTGGAATGACATATGAGCAGGTAGCGCTAATTTGACCCTTGATCACCAGGTGAGGTCATAAGAAATAATGGTCTTATATCTGGATTCACAATATAACCTTGACAGTTCTGGTCAGTGATGTATTAAGAAATATTCAACATAACCTCAGCAAGCTTACGGATCTTCTCTTGCTTGGAGGATATAGCTTCCTGATCTCCTAGCTTTCTTTCATCCCAGAAATTTGATGGCTTCTAATGCAAATCTCAAGCTGGACAAAGAAGCTCTGCTGGAAGATGGAAGGCCAATTGCAAAGAAGCCTAGGTAGGTGGGACTTTTTCAAGTGGGTCACTATATTCCCTGAATTTGGAAGTGAAAATAAAGTGTGGCCCATTCTCTTGTCTGCTTGGAGAGTCATTCTTCAAGAGCAGTTGTCCAAACTAAAATTCTCCACCTAAAAATGGCCATTCCAGCAGGTTGTTTTACTGTTTCCATTTTTATTTTACACAGGGAAATACTTTCTTTAGGGTAGTTTCCATTATTTTTTCTCTGTTTTTGGTTGTAGCCACCTCACAAATGCAGCACCCAAAGTTATTAGATTGTAGAGTTTTGTCACTGCTGTTTTTAATAAGACTGCAAGCATTTTGGCTGTTTGCCAATCAGCTCACAATATAACCTACTTCATGTCACTCTTAGAAAGATAAAAGGTGATATGGAGCCCATCAAGTAGTTGGTTAAATTGTTTTTGCCAGGAGGGGCGGGGGTTTATTGGGTTTGTATTGGAGTTTTATTTCTATAAATTGCCTGGAGTCATCATGAGTGAATTCGGCAGCGAAATAAATTTCCTTGATAAATAAAGGGGAAGGGAGAAGACCACGAACCTGAGATCCTAGGAGAAAAATCAAGAGAAAATTGAAATCATTAATTATGCACATGTCTTCCCTTGTGTCCTCTCTTTGTCCCCTTTGGTTGTAGAAAACTCTTGCCAAGTCTAAAATGTAAAAAGCCCCAGGATCTAGTCCTGGTGATTGGAACAGGCATCAGTGCAGCAGTTGCGCCTCAAGTACCAGCCTTGAAGTCTTGGAAGGGTTTAATCCAGGCCCTGCTGGATGCTGCAATTGACTTTGACCTTTTGGAAGAGGAGGAGAGGAGGAGATTTCAGAAGTGTCTTGAGGACAATAAAAACATCATCCATGTTGCTCATGATCTGATCCAGAAACTGTCTCCTGTGAGTTGAGACACTCAGAAGGGAATGTTTTTCAGGCTTGAAATTAAAAATGCTTAAAATAGGTTAGCTATCGATGACCCATCGTGGATGGATGGATGGCCTTGCAACATTCCAGCTGTTCAGCTGAATGTCATTGGCAGCAGAGCTTTTGTTGAAAGCAGAAGCATACTTCCAGTAAGATTAATTATCCTATTTTAATTCCATCCTCAGAAATGCTGAGCATTATGTCTACGTCTCCTCTAGTAATGTCATTGCTTCACATTCCTCTGCCCATAAGCTTTGACCAATAGCGTTAAAACAATATGGATGCATAGAATATCCCCATCCCTTACTTTTAAAAGAGCCAAAGGTGGCTGGAGAGAAGTTGGACATCCAAACTAATTTGAAAATAGTAATCTATGTTATGTTAGGTTAAATATGGAGTCTGGTGATGCAGGCCACTTTTTTCCAACTTGATGCCCTTTGATGGGTGTCCTATCAATTCTAGTAACCACATTAATTGGGATGATGGGAGTTGGATTTCAGCACATCTGGAAGGCTACACTCTTGCAGCAAGTGGCATGAGATTCTGATCTTGATGTGTCTGTTTCCTTGGCAGCGCACAAGCAATGTCCGTTCTTCATTCTTCAAAGACTGCTTGTATGAGGTCTTTGATGACCTGGAGTCTAAAATGGAAGAGACAGGGAAGCGACTTCTGAGGTCAGTGCTTTACCTGATGGAGGATGGTGCCCTTGTTCTGACCACCAACTTTGATAACCTGTTGGAAATTTATGCAGCTGATCAAGGGAAGCAGCTTGAATCTCTTGACCTTACCGATGAGAAAAAGGTAACGGTGTCCCTTTTTCCTGTCCTAAGAGAAGAGCCCCATCTTGTGGAGCAGTCTTCAGTGAAAAAAATTAATAAGCCAAAGGTGATATAATTTGGACTTTGCACTAAGCCAAAAGCAAATAAATCATGTTGTGGCTCAGCTTGATACACAAACACTATCAAAATACATATTGCTTTGCTTTGGTTCTCTCCCCAAAAGTGAAGTCCTGAACGAGGGATGTAACTAGAGTATCTGTAAACTACTGTTGTTAGCTGAAAACAAAAAAATATTGTTTATTTGTATTAATAGATGTTTGATACCATACAATAAGCAAGCAATATATAAATGGCGATAAAATTACACATTTTAAGTTCTCTTTTTTATTTCTGAAATATTGAAAAAAAGTTTTGAGCAAGAAACAAGACAGCAATATAGACATTAAGGGGAAATAATCAAATTAATAATGATCAGGAAGTAAATTTATTTGATTGATTAATTGTAGAATGGAGGTGTAGTCTTCCAGTATTGTTTAACTGCAGTTTTCAGTCTAGATTGCTTCCATTGAATAGGTTCTTGAGTGGGCACAGGAGAAGAGGAAGCTGAGTGTCCTTCATATTCATGGAGTCTACACCAATCCCAGTGGAATAGTGCTTCATCCAGCTGGTTATCAGAATGTCCTACGCAATGTAGAAGTTATGGTGAGATTTGCAGATCCTTGTTGGCTGACTTTGGAATGAAGAATAGCCTCATTTTTTATTTTCGAATTTATATTTTGAAATAGCCGTGGTGCTGAAGCTGCACATTTGAAATTATAACAGTACAGGGAAGAGGGAGACAATATATAGAACCTATTTCATCCCTAATTCAACACCTTTTTTTTAACACTCTGCCCATTGAATTCATCAAACAGGCCGGAAAAAGTGTAAAAAAAAAAGCCACGATGTAGTCAAACAAGTCACAGTTCCTTTGCTTAACTGCAGAGTTGATTCTGTCTTGTTCCTGGCTTCCTTAAGACATTATGAATGGTTAAAACAAATTTGGCTTAACTTTCTCAGCACACTTTCAGTTCCTGTTAGTCTCTGATCTGGTCTCCAAAACAGGTTCAGGTTGAGATTAAAAAATGTGTCCTCCTTTTTGAAGGAAGAGGGAACTAGACCTTAGAATCTTCTCTCAGTAGCTTTGATGGTTTTTCCATGATGAATTGCCTCTTCAATGCTGAACTATTATATGAGTATCTGTATTAGCCTTCAAGCAGATGGCCATGCTTTCACTGCAGCAATCTGACCAAACTTTTTAAATTTATTTTTATTGATAATCCTAATTTTTCCCTTCCTTACAAAGAGAGAGACATCGTGTCTTATTGTTTCCTTTTTTGTGTGCTTTGTCCTTTAAAGCAGGAGATCCAGAAGTTGTATGAAGCCAAATCTTTCCTGTTCCTAGGCTGTGGTTGGACTGTGGATGATACAACCTTCCAAGCCCTCTTTCTAGAAGCTGTGAAACACAAATCAGATCTGGAGCATTTTATGCTTGTACGTCGGGGGGATGTGGATGAATTTAAGAAGTTGCGGGAGAACATGCTTGACAAAGGAATTAAAGTTATCTCCTATGGGGAGGAATACACTGACTTGCCTGAATATTTTGAGCGGCTAACAGATGAGATCAGCTGCAATCAAATGGGTAAGCAAAACAATGCTTTTAATAATAAATATTTTCATATTATTTGGCTTTGTAAATTTAGTGTTGTATCCCACCCAGAATGACTTTTTTGTGAGGGAGGTGGCAATACAAATTGAATAAATAAATTAAAATAAATAAGTTTTCTAGCAGATTAGTTTAATGGTGTGTCCAAAAAGCAATTCCAGTCCCCAAGAAAAGGAGATTTTATTTGTTTATTGTATTTAGAATCTGCCCATTTCACTCTCAGAGTGACTCTGGGCAGCATACAACCTATAGCCTTAGCTGTGCCCCTCCCCAAGAGTCGCCTTTGAGTTCTCATTTTTTTTCAAAGGGGGAAATAATTTATGGTGTGTAATAACAACTGTGATCTAAACATTTAAATTTAATGTAGAATACAATTTACAACAATTAATGTAAATTATATATACAGTTTATCTGGTTTAGATTGTACTGGACATGCCTGCTTCTGAGAATGTCAGGACTCTGAGGTTTTCCAAATGGAGAATTAGTTTAGATGTTAAGATACTTCTGGATTTCTTTCATACATTCTTTCACCTCTCTCTCTGTTCACATAACTTTTTTTTTCTCCTCCTAGGTTCACGGAAAGGGGGACAACTCAATGGCACAGTTACCGTGTGTATTGAAAACAAAGGTACAGAACTTACTTAATATTCAAAAATCCTTACAGTCCACCGGGTAGATGAATCTTGTTAACCAGCAGCTACCATTCATAGCAAAATTGTCTTTTTATGTGTGGTAAAAGTTTAGGACTAAACTTGGCAGAAGGTATCTTTAGGGAATGGGAGATGCCCGAAGAATAGCAATAGATGCTTCCCTGCTTTAGAACTCCCAGTAAACCAGACTGGTGGAGGTGTGAAATAGAGCAATAAATCCAGTAATCCTTTACACTACAGAAGAATTAATTTGAAAACTTCTTTTGTTTCTTTGGGAGGAATACTTTTTAAAAGGGAACTTCCATATTTACATGACACCTTAACCTAAGTAAGAATTCTCTGCACTACAGAAGAAACCTGGTTTGGTCAGGTGAAACAGATGGTATGTGCTTCCTATGTGTAGGGTAATTAGGGTGAATATCCAGGTATTTGTCCATTCTGTTGCCAGGAGTTGGATCCCAGTTGAATGGGTCCTATAGGACGCATTGATATTTGTTCTTATTAATGCAGAAAACGCTCCTGATCACTTAATAACAGACCCCTGATGCTTAGGAACAGGAAGCACCTGCAACAACGTGTTCCTATTTCTCTTCATTGCAAGATCTCCTTGTGAAAAAATGCCTAGCCTGTTTCAGCATCAGGAAACTATGGGTGAGAATATCACTTCTGCTAAGAAAAGTCACATGGTGCACATGTGTCTTCTTACAAGGCAGAATTTCTCAAAACCTTTGTAAGTTTATTACTCTGTAAACTTGACGTTGTGCAAGAGGATAGATTACTTATGGTAGTAAACTTGAATGTGTGCCTTTTCTAGCTAGCCATTTGTGTGGTTACCAGCCATATTTTTAGGAGATCTCCACTAAGGACAGACAACATCTAAAGGTATAAAATACTCAGGGAGTAACTGATGGTACTTGGCATGTTGCCAGAGCAAGTGACATCAGGTTCTTTCAATGACATTGAAGTTTCTCAACCTCAAAAACTTTAAGATCTGTGGACTTCAATTCCCAGAATTCCCCCAACATGATGGTTCAGGGGATTCTGGGAGTTGAATTCCACACATCTTAATGTCACTGAGGTTGAGAAACATTGCTGTAAATTAAGGCATTATGTTGGAAACTCTAAGACATGAGATTTTCCCAGGGATGTGTGATGGACAGGTTGATCAGCGTGTTCTCATTTTCTAGTTAGGATTTGTATCAATAAGGAAATCAATCACTCCTCAAAACTAAGTTTATTACTACTACTTTGATATTTTGTAAGGGTTTAGACAAAACCATGTGAGCATTTTTTAAAAACGGACTTTCTAAATCTTTTATATGTATAAATTTGAAGCTGGGATTCTTAAAGAAAACTTCACTTGTCTGATTTACGTGGGCTTTACATAAATTATAGCTGCTAATAATGATAGTGGTCTGCATAATATGCATACTTTTGGTTATCTAACTCATGGTTTACATAGCTACCCAATTTCTTGGGTTGGCACAATACAGTGTGCTAAAATATGATTAACTATTATGGTTCAGCTGTTTGCTGCACAGTTAAAAATGCTTGGCTGGACATATTAACCATATTTTGCCTGCTTTCATATATTTCTAAGTTGTGACCTTTTTAAGCTGTTGTTTGCTGAACAATCTAATGTCTTGGGTTGTATATGACATTAAGCCATAAATAAACCACATAAAAGGCTTGTGTATTAATCTGGTCTTTAATCAAAGTGCCTAACTTTGGATAAATAAAAGTTTTCAGATTTTTGTTTCAGCCTGTCAGGGGAGTTGGCTGGGCAGGAAATGTATTCCTTATTCCTCTTATTCAGATCAAACTGTGGGTTTAAAGTAATGTGGGAATATATCCAGTTGCAACAGCTTCCTGTCAGCCCTCCTACTGTAAGGCTGGAGGCCCTCCTAAAATGATCCTGCAGATGAGCCTTGCAGGAATAATGGAATAGATAGTAAGCAAGTTATACACCCAGAAAATGCATTGGTTACACTGGATCTTAGAGAAGTCAGCTTTTCAAATCCACAAAGACAAAGAAAAGGTTTTAGAAATTTTATTATATAAATTTTCAGCAGGCAGCATTCAACTTATTGCACTAGAGCACATCTGCAATGCCGAGCTACCAAGGCGTCTTTGTAGAGAAGTTGGTGTTATTCAACATAGCACTTTATATCAGGATCAAGAGGCACTCTGAAAGGAGAAGGGAGGGAAGGAATGCAGCAGGTAGTCACCAGCATTAACCCTAGTGGAGGAAGGGGAAGAAAGAAGTAGACAGGTTGGTTGGAAAGCAAAAGCCAATGCAAGTGGGATAGCACGCAGTGGCTCCTGCTAGCTGGTTGTGTATTCCTCCGCCTTGATGGGTGAGGCAAGGCAGTGACTTCCACAGCTAGCTTCTTATGGGAGGGAGAAATCATTAAACCCACCCCTGAAGCCAGAAACTCATCTGTCAGAATTAAAATCCATCCAAAAATGTATTTTTCCTTTTGAGGAAAGGATCCTGTTGTCTGGGGAAGGGCCAGATAAAAAAACTGTCCTCAGAGAACCATCAGGAACACAACCATTTGCTTTGCCGGTGTAGATTAAAGATTGCGTGCAAAGATATCAGCACAGGGTCATCATAGACAATTCAGACAAGCTTAATGTATAAGGGATTGACAAGAAGACTTTGTGAAGGAATCAGCAGCCCTCACATTCATACTTCCTTCTCTGAGAACAGAAAGATTTACCCTTGCTCTGTTGTGTTTTTTGGTCTTGCAGTTGGGGAATTGTGATCAAAGCCAGCTTATGAAGCCTACAATATTAGCAGCCTCTATCTCTGCTCTACACAGTAATCAGGGACAGCTAATTTAACTGCTAGAAAAGAGCTATTTGTCCAGGCATCACCCCCTTTCATTTCTGACCCCCAGAAATGTAATTCAGAGTGGCTGCTCAGGCCCAAGGCAGAGTCTGAAGTATCTCAGCAAATCAAAGGGCTGGAGCACAACTCTCTTTTTCAACTCTTGTGATACCACTAAACCAGGTTGAGCTAGAGAAAAACAAGTAAGGGAGAAAGCAGGAACAAAAGACCTACTGGACATGGAAGGATGAAACACAGAGATATTCTAGACAACAGGTGCTTTGAGAAAGACTCTTCCCAAAGAATTTTAGAGCAGGATAAAGTTATTTTAAATAAATGGAACACAACTGAAGATAAGCAGCTCTTACTAAAATTAAACCCCATGCACAGATC
>JANHZU010000002.1:766611-783072 GCA_032468055.1 Acrochordus granulatus
CTCTTCAGTTCCAGATGATTTACCTGATGGTGGCCTTTTTCAAAGTGTAAAGAGTTAGACTAATGATGGTGAATTTTGCTTACTAGCCTGACCATGAAACATGAAAATATCATAAAAAATAAGTTTGCCTTCTCCTGGCTTCCCTCAATCCTGCATCCAACTTACATACAAATTATTGTTTGACTAGAGAAGCAGTCCAATAAATAGCACCACTATTTGTTTAAAAGCTAGTGCAGTGTTTATATTTACTTTAAAATCCAGTATTGGTTTTGTACAATATGTGGGTTCAAATCAATACACATGGATCTGTGGAAGCAAACATCCACATTTTCTCAACCCATTTGGAAATTTGTATAAATTAAATACCCTGAAATTGACAACCAAGAACTGTGGTTTCCCTAAAGATGTTTTTTGCTGTAGTTGAATAGCCTCATATAGAACGGATTTGGAAATTCCAAATTTGCCAGAACCCTAGCTAAAGGCCTGTAGCGTTCCTGATTATTTGGTGAGCAAAATCTACTGCCAGTTGCACACTGATGTACATCCAAACACCTTGGCACTTTATAGCCTATTTGTAAATGCCTGTATCATTAAGCAAAATAGTTCTTCGTAATATTTAAATTGTGGTAGTCTATTTGTTTTCGTTAATGTCTGGTTTCCCTCAGGAAGCTTTATTTGCTAAGATACCTTGGCATTATTTTTTGTATTTATTGAAACAGTAGAATTTCAAAGAAGATAATACTAATTCAGATTAGCTGCAGAACAGGACTGCATTATTCAGGAGGAATTCTGGGTGGTTTATGCTCTGCAAAGATCAGGCACAGGTGTGGGTTAGAATCCCATTACAATGGGATTTTATAAGCAGCTGTTTAGAGCTACATACAATTTTACATGCAGCTCAGCATTTAAAAGATTCTGGCATGGAGAAAAAACAAAATATTTTGAGAAAAACATGTCAGCCTACCTAATCTGGTTTCTTTATACCTACGCTCAACAAACATTGAAAATAGTATGACCAGATTATTTAATCAGTCTGGTTTGGTCTCTGGGGTAATAACTGTGAATCTGTTCACCATGAGAAAATTGATAGCACATATCTGCAAATAAATTGAACAATCAAAGTCTCTTGCAATCCCATATCCCTAGAGAAGGTGCAAATATCCATTGCATCGCACATCATTGACTGTTCTGGCTTCACTACATTCCACTCAATCTCCAGTGGTAGGGAAGAGGATTTCTCCTGCATCTCCATATGCGGTGGATTTGGTTTCACCCAAGCTAATGATACAGCAGTTCAACAATTCAACTCTGAGCAACTTTCCACTTCTATCTCTTTACAAGTCATCTTGTAATTTCTTCAGTCAGTCAGTCAATTTGTATCACTCTCCATTTCAACAATATACAATATATATAGGGATAATAATCCCCAACCCATAATAATTAAACACAATTTCAACCACAAATACAAGAATTGCAATACACATTAGCTGTGTTCTTTTAGCTTTGCCGAGTGGAAGAGATGTCCAGAACATGTGAATTGAAAGGCAATGTGAAAGCGTCATTGATGTATACTCTTACCCTTTCGTAAAACTATAATGGAACTCTACGTTCCTTGAATTTTAATTCAGAAAATAAATCTGCCTCCAGTAAAATTATGAATACTTCTTAAGCCCTGAAGAAGAGCTTCAGTTCAATTCAATCATTTTTTGGTTGATTCAGTTCAATTCAATCAGTTTTTGGTTGATTCAGTTCAATTCAATCATTTTTTGGTTGATTCCCAAAACATTGCTTTTGGCAATAGATTCTGAAAAACTTAAGAATCAATTGCCATTGCCAGCTGGAATGATCAGGCATGATAAAGCATGCCTTTTTGGAAATTCAGACATTGTCTTTGGCAAGATGTGGGTAGGAACAATTATGTAAATCATGTCAGATGCTTTCAAGAAAGACCTCATCTTCCCTAAAGGTATTGCTCAGCTCAATTCCTTGCTTTACCAGCTATTTCTGTTTTTTTTTCATCCTCCCTATTGCCACTCCTGTCAAAGAAACCTACATTATCCAGTATAATTCAGGACCTTTCAGCTAGGATTATGGTTTGCAAATAGTTGATCTACCATGTTTATAATGCACCAAGAGGATTTATGATGGCAATGGTAAAAAAGATGAAACATATTTGCTCTCACGCATCTCCAAAATTGTGCAGGAGACATGCAAGACTGCATTTTTAACTTTGGAGGAAGTTGTTTGTATCACCCAAACTTCATGTTCTTTGTCTAATAAACCAGATGGTTGTAATCACGGCTATATGTGCTAAGTACAGTTAAATGATTTGCCGAAGTTCTCTAGGCTAAATTAAATCCTGCAACTTCACCTGCTGATTTCCTTGATCTCCCATTTTTTGGGGGTGCAGTGGCCAAGTGGCTATGACACTGGACTTCTCAACTAGAAGGCTGGCAGCTCAAGTTCGAGGTCCAGGCGTCATGTAAAAATGCGAGTAGATAAATAAGTATCACCTTTGGTGAGAAGGTAATAGCATTCTGCGCACCTCCACATATAGTCATGCCAGCCACATGACTACAGAAGCATCTTTGGATGAATGCTGGTTCCCTCAGCCATGAACTGGAGATGAGCACCACCTCTAGAGTTGGACATGACTGGCAGAGGGAACCTTTACCTTTACCTATGCATATTTTGCAAATTAAGGAAATTGGCCTGTTTTTTCTTCTCTTTTGATAATTCTGTTTTTAATAATCACATATGGATATCAAGAGTTACATATAGTGAACTATGTATAGTTCCACTATATCCAATCACCCAGTTTATTTTGATTTCTGAAGATTTTGCCAAAATCTTCATAAAGATTGAATGCTTGTTGAGAAATTAACTAAATGTTATAGAAATATTCTAAGTGTATGAAATTCAGTGACAGTATAGTTTACCCATTCATCCCTGCATGACCTTATTCATACTGCTTAAAAGCTAATGTTTGCAAATTAGCTCTAGACATATACATGTAAATGTCTTTATCTTCTGTTTGCCATCCACTGCTGTATAAGATAAAGGTTTCCCCTGCCAGTTGTGGCCTATTGTAGGGCACAGGGCTCACCTCTGGTTCACAGTTTCATTTGTCTGAAGATGCTTCCATGGTCATGTAGCTGGCACAACTATATGCCAAGGCACACAGAACACTGTTACCTTTCCACCAAAAATGGTACCTATTTATCCACTTGCATGTTTATATGCTTTCAAACTTCTAGGTGACAGGAGCTGGGGCAAGTAACAAAAGCTCACCCCATTATGCGGTGGTGCTTGGGTCCTGAACTTAAGCTGCCAACCTTCTGGCTGACAAGCTCAGCATCTTAACAGCTCAGCCACAGCATCCCCTATACATCAGCTGCTGCATAGTTGCAGCCTAAAATACTGTTATTAAATTTATTTCAATAAGCTCAAAGAAACATAAATCTATATTACTGACCATTCGTATTTGTACTTTCAACAACACCAGGTTAGCATGTGCAGTGATTTAGACTTCCTTGGCCTCCCCTGCCAGCCATCTGATCTCCCTCTGTAATTTCCAAATAATGCAGCTAGCAGAATTATCTCTTAGTCTGAAAACTGGTACTAAGCAAAACTAAATCACTAGATGAGTATCCTTCTCTATGCTGAAGATTACAGATGATTTTGAAGAAGGAAGATGAAATCAGCTATTTTGCGTGCCTTCTGGGTAGGTATTATAAAACTAGCAGCAACCACAACACGTTGATCCCTCTAGGCTGCTTGTCATTAAAACTTATTTTATAGATCCCATTGACTTCTTTGAACATGGCAATAGTGGGAGAAGCCCATATCATATATGGATATGTTTCTTCACAATTTTGCTCTTCCAGCATAACACCAAGCCCCTTTGGAATATCCTTGAGATGTCCATTTAACATGAAAAAAATCTTATGTTGAATTAGTCTCATCTTAAAATCATAAGAAGCATTGCAAGTGTTTAAAACTGTAACCATTGATTTGCTAATATGAGATAATCCAAGTCTTTATTCTTAAATTTATGCAAATAATATCAATATCTCCTTAATAATACTTTTGAATGGTATACAATACTTCTTACAGTATTGGAGATGTGGAATGATCAAAACTGCCTTTCAATGCTCACACAAATTCAGAAGTTTTAGGTCATGCTAATGTATCTAGACCAAATCAGAGGTGCTTTAATTGAATGTTTTAATTGAAATCCTTAGTTTGGGACAATATACATTTCTTTGATCATACTGTGAATGATTTGAAAATGTGACTGACAGTAAACTCATCCAAAATGTTAATAGTCCTGTAAACCATGAACTTTTTTAAAGTACAAGTTTGAACTGGGTTTATTCCAGCATATAAATTTGATAAGACCCCAAAGCTGTTTAGAAATGTTCCAATTCTTTTTCCTTTCCAGAATGAATAGTCATGTTCCTATTTTAAAAATGAATCAAAGGACTTTTTTATATATAGTTTTATAACTTTTCCCTGGGTTTTATAATACAAGTATAATTTCCAGATTACTATTTTCTTTGCAGGAATCCCCCTCATTTATGGACAATAATAGATTATCACCTTTAAAGAGCTTAAAAATTATCTCCTTTCCACTCTTCCTGTTTCCTTGTTGGATTAATGTTTTAGATTCCTCATTCTTTTTGAGGTCAGAACAATCAGCCCCCAAAAGAAAAAGCCTGCAATCCCGTCCATGGACAAAGGTGCCAAGAATATTAATTTGAAGTTAAATAAACATTACTGTAAACTCATTGCAAATATTTTCCATGTTCTGGGGACATCCATTGATTTGCAATAGTGGCAGTTCCTTTGATTCCAGTTTGATTATCTTCATCTTCTAGAATTCCAAAAGCCTTGTGCTTTTGGTAAGAAATTACTCTAGAGTGGCAATAGACCAAAAGTATGTTGTGAGCATAGTACACAACTGAGGCACTCAGAATAATTAAATACGTATTTGTACTCCCCACATACACACTCATTGCACTGTATTCTTCCACAGTATTAAGGAATAAATTATTTTATATTTTTAGTGTAATGGGTGCACTTTTTTAACTGCATGGCTGGATCAAGGTGAAAACCCTGGGAAAGTAGAACAAAAAGGATTTGTGCCAAGAAGAAAAAAATAGATTTATGTGGTCTCCACTGGCATCTCTTCTTTTCTTCCTGAAATAAGTGTGACTTCTGAGGATCAAATGTATTGCCTTACCAAGGGACTTGATTCCAAAGGATTAATGGCTTATGTGCTTTTCAAGGTGAATGGTGTCCTAAATCTTAGCTGATTATTATCTGTGGGAATGATGAATTGTGCTTGAACTAGAGGAAAATAATGTGATACAAGTATTGGTAGCACAGGAACCTCGACCCAGGAGCAATCAGTTGGCTTATATTTGTATGTGCATTACATTATATATATTGCACACTCTTAACATAGACATAGTGAGAGGGAAGTTTGATAATGAAGAGATACATTATTCTGTTGATTTGTGTTTCAGTGCTTGGATCTTAAACTTTTGTCATAAGTTTTTTCCAGTGAAGTCATTAAGTCCTAAAAATACTTTCCTCAATTGATTTGTCCTGAAGAGTTAATTTTATTTCGAAATAAGACTCATAATCTAATAGTATTGTTTATTGAAATGGAACAATTTTCCACATATAGTACCATTGCTGTTTATGTGCTGTTTAATGGAAGTTTACCACAATTGAAGGGAGAAGCACTCTGAATCTTCTATTTTTCTGTTTCTTCTCGAAAGTACCCCTTCATGAGAGACATATCAATTGAAAACCCTAAGAGGATATGAATGTGAATCTCTCTTCTGCTAAACCTCATTAGATAGGTTTAGCCATCCTGTTCATCCTCAGTAATCTGACCATAATAATGTACCAGTAATTTTGGTACAGGGATATGGAAAGCTAGAAAAGTTCTGGATAGATAGTAAATAATCTGGTTCAAAACAGTACACATAATGCTAAGCTAGGTTATGCCCTAGGTTTGTTGATCAAGCCATAATATCTGGATTTATACTCACCACTAATTCATTAACAATAGTAGCTGGGTTCCTACCCAACGTACTGAGATAGGCAGTTGTTGCTTATTCAGCAAAATTATTTATTCTACCTTAAATAATGGGTTAACATATACAGACCCAATTTAAAGGAAGAAGAGTTGGCCTTTCAATGCCTATTAGATAAGTGGAAGTCTGCTGAATATATCCCAGCACTTTTTCAGATTCTGTGCTCTGTTTCCATGATGACAAACAGATCTTTCCAGAGAAGTCCATGGACATAATGATTTTAATGTTATTACTACTTCTACCATTGCAATTAGCTATAGTCTTCCTTGTAGCATTTTGGAAACTCATATTGGCTGAGTTCACGTGGTATGCCAAACCACAATGTGATTTGTGTGGTCCTGGCTTAGGGTGCTATTCAAACCCAGCCAATATGGTTTTAAATCATGGTTTAAGTTTAGTGTATTTTATAAAGCAAGTCAACTTTGGTTGGTAGTATAAACCATGGTTAACATGTTTTTGCACATGTGAGCACAGTTTTAGTATGTCAAGGAACAGCTTGACTTCCTTGCAATGATCAGCAGAACTTTTGTCTTAGATGTGCAGTTGTGGTTTCAGTCTGCTTCAGATTCTAATAGCATACAGCTGTGGAAGTTAAGACATCCAATGATTTATGCAGGCATTGACTTGAGTAAGCCTGGTAGTTTGTGAGCTGAGAATATTAGCTGTGTTTCATTAAACACGAGGCAACCTTCTGAAGGCCATTAAATGAAAGAGCAAGCTATTTTGGGGGGGAGAATGTTAGAGTGAATTGCAGGGAAAGAGGTAGGGGGCAGATCTTAATTGCATCCAGAAGTAAATGAACATTATAAAAGCTATACATTGTAAGTGAAGTTGAGAATGAGAAGGAATTAATGCTAAATCTATGCCGGATCCTGAGTATTGTAGTTTGTTGTCATAGGTTTAGAGATCCTCATCTTCATTCATGAAGGGCAAAATCTTAAAATGTGAGAGCATTGCAATGTTTGTTGAAGAGTTAACCACTGAAGAATCTGGGTATGGATGATTGCCTGGTAACATCATGTTTATGGTCTTCAGTTCTTTCTAGGAAAAAGGAAATAGAATGAAATGAAATGAAGAACAGGATTACAGGTAGTCCCTCATTTATGACTATAACCCTAACGCTGCCCATCATGGTCATAAGTCCATGAATTACATGACTGACCTGATTTCATGTTCTTTTTTGCAGCTGTTGTTAAGTGAATGGAGCAGTCATTAAGTGAACACTGGTTTGCTATGGACTAGTTTTGCTGAAAATTGGAAGTAAATTGTAAGTTGCTTTTTGGCAAAACTGTTATAAAATACAATCATAAGATTGCAGGACACTGCAAACACCCAACATGTGGTCACATGACCACAGACGGGACAGTCATCAGAACTTCAGACTAGGTCATAAGTACCCCAAGGGAGGTTTATCGTAACTTTGAACAGTTGTTAAGCAACCAGTCATAAGCCAAGGACTACCTGTTAAAGCCTTCATTTCTATTTGCTGGATCTTTTACATAAATAAAAGGTTATTTGCATGCTAAGTCAGGCCCTTCTGGAAGTTTTGCTATTTTCAGTGGGGGCAGCTAAAGGGATGCCTTTCTGCATTGGAGTTGAAATCACTGAAGATACTTGTGGTTTGCGTAGTCTTCTGGAGTGAAGCTTAGTTAAGTTCACACAAAATGCTAAGCCAGAACTAAATATGGCATTGTATAGTTTAATGCAATGTGTGAACGGTAGTGTATTTCTCCTTCCGACGTTCCTGTATTTTTGTGCATATAAAAGAAGGTGCAGGCCTCAGTGTGTCTTTGTGTCTCTGTGTGCATGTGTTTATTGTAGCAATCACCAAAGGATGTGCAAAGATGACTTTTCACTTGACTTTGAATAGGATGTTTGGCAGCTAAGTCAAGTTAATAGGGCAAGGACTTTCAAATAAAATTTGTAATCTGATGGTGCAGCATTACATTCAAATAAAGTTCCTTTTGACGCTTAAGTCTGAAGAAAGAAGTTAATTGTCAAATGTTTCTTGGCCAACTAGGAAGGCTAGAGCATTTCTGCACAAAATGCCCAAACTTGTCACCTTTCTCCCAAAAGAAAAAATAAACCTATTCCTTTGTTTTCTTCTACATTATGTCTCTTGAGTTGGGATCAGATGTTTACATATGACAACACATTTCTGATTTGTTGAGGGAAATGCCTTTAAGAGATAGGTGGCTTTAATTAGCCAATGATGCTCAATTTCATTGCATACTTGACCCTAAATTTTGAAAAAAAAATCTTGGTCATTAAAAAAAGAAGAGTGGAAACTTCTTAGAAAGTTATAAAGTAATAAGATGAGACTAACAGTAGATTCATTTGGGAGTTACTGGATAATACAAGCAAATTGTGTTTATTTTCTTGACAGCAGAATTGAATTAGTGTGTGTCCCATCCATCTGCAAAACTCATCAAAGGATCACCACAAATTATTTTAAGTTTGCTTTGCAATATGGCAACAATTTCCTCTTCCCTGATGTAAAGAAAGCACCGAGCCAGTCTGCTGCTGTAGTTTATCTCCTTTCCATTACAACAGGCAGTTTGTTTCTCCTCTCCATTACAACAGTTTTCTTGTGTCCACCAAGAAAACTCCATCAAAGGAACAAAGTCCAGCAGCAACAAAATGAAAGATGAGAACTTCGTAAATTTACCTTGGATACCTGCTACATATATTGATCTCTGGCGCTGTTAAGGAGTTTATTTGACATCCTTTGGACAGATTTTTTTAAAAAATAAGATTTGAGTAGAACTCAAGAGTCTTTGGAAAACATTAGTAATTCTAGATCTTGTTCTATTTTGTTAATTGCCCCTGAAAAAGAAGTGGTTAAATGTGGTAATGGGGTTGTTCCCTTCCCACCCATGTTTTTCTTAGGACTATTTGCAGACATTGTTTTGAATGGCTAATATTTTTTGGCCTCTGGAATAGAGAAAACTTTCTTTTGGATATCATATTTTTTCAGTGAATTGCTGATTTCCCACCAGACCTATTACAGCCCCATTACTCCCACTGTTGACTTCAATCCTTGTATTTGCACTTCCATAATTACTGTTTAACATGTACAGTATATGTATATGTGTATATACACAGAGAGAGACACCCTCACTCCCCTTGAAAAAAACTGACTGCCTTGGACTTGGTATGTGGTTGTCATTTCTCTGATGTGCTATCGACCAAAGACATTGGAATGTTATCCTGTTATTCCATCCAAAATACACTGTGTATATAATGGAGATTTTCTTTTTGCTTTTTACTGCTTGTTACGTGATCTGCTTAATAACTTGTTATGCCCTTTGGGAGTGTTGAAACCTGACGAGAAGCAAGTTTAGGTGGTAACCACTTTATCTACTTAATATGTGCAATGATCCTTCTCTGAACACCCTGTGAGCAGTTCCTGGAAATCATCAAAAGACTGAGAAGGGATCGGTTTAGACTCCATTATTTTCGATAATGATGTTCTGTTTATAATTTCAGAGATAAAAACTACGGTGGTATATCCAGCAACTGAAAAACATCTTCAAAAATACTTGTGTCGGGCAGTGTATCTCATTCAGGAGACTGAGGAGGATTACAAGAACATCACTCTGCCTTTCATTGAATCCCAGAGTTTCAGCATTCAGGTATTGAACGTAATCCCTTGTTATGAATATGCCTCCAGAAATAATGTGGCTTAGATCCAAGTAGGTAATCCAGGCTTACCTGAACTATTGGAGGATGCTCAGGAATCTTCCCTCCTAAAAGTTTATACCCAGGACTCAAGGCTGTCTAATCTGGGCTGCAGAAATCCAGACAACCATTCAATTTAGCTAAGACCGCTAAATAAATAAAAATTAGAAAGAGAATTTTCTGTATTTCTTTGCTGCCAGCTAGCCACCATCCAAATTTTGGCAGCCCAAATCTGTTTGCCCTTTCTGTACCCCAGAACAGTATTAAATATATTTCTTTGATAATGAGAATCGGGTAACTGTCGTTTAGGAATCAAAAACTGGAATGTTAACCTGGGAGTGGTGCAGCTAAGGGAACCTCAGCTAGGGTTAGGTTCAGAGGAATAATTGTTCGTACCAAACAAGATTTAGCAAGTAGTTTGTTTTTTTGATTGTTATTGCCGTTGGATGTAATTTCATTCTGCTTTTTGCTGCATTCAATACACAGAAGAGTTTGGCTTTTTTCTCAGGAGGTCACTTCAGTGGCCTCTCTCCCAGTTAAGACATCACTGGCAGGTATTGAATGAGAAGTAATTAGTTAAGGTTTTTCATATTTATTCTGACAACACTGTGCTCTTTTTCCAGTCCCCCCCCCAAAAAAACCAAAACTAATTTCCATCCCTGGAACAGTCATGGATGAGATGAGGCCTTCAAGCTGAATGCTGTCCTGAAAACCGCAGAAGCAGCCCCTTAAGCCACTCTAGAAGGTGTATTTACTTGTAATCTTTAATGCAATACAAAAATATAATATTAAATTTATACTTGGAATAACCTTAATTATTCATTTTAATTTCCATTAAAGTTAAGTTTTGTCCTGACTTGGCCTATTCCTTTGTTTTGGCACCTTATATATTTTATAAGGTGTGACCCTTAAGGTGTGACTCAAAAGCAGACTGAAAATTGGGAACTAATAGGGACCAAAAAGGAAGTAGAAACTTCCAGGGGGAAGAAGGAGTAACAAGGGCTGAGTTTGAGCAGTAATAGTATTTACAGTGCAATATTAGAGAAGTATTAGAGGGGGTGCAGTGGCATGAGCGGTTAAGACACTGGCCTTGTTGATTGGAAGGTCGGCAACCCAAGTTTGAGACACAAGCACTGCCGTGCAACAGGGTAAGCTCCCGTTGTCTGCCTAGCTCCTGCCAACCTAGCAGTTTGAAAGTTTAAAAGTGCAAGTAGATAAATAAGTGCTCCCTTGGTGGGAAGGTAACAATGTCCGTGCACCTTGGTGTATAGTTATGCCAGCCAGATGACCAGGGAAGCGTCTTCAGACATCTCTGGCTCTTCAGCTATGAAACAGAGATAAGCACTGCCCCTTAGATTCAGCTATGACTGGCAGGGGAAACCTTTCTCTTTCCCTTTTTATGAGAGAAATAGTATTGTTTTCATTTATTTATATATATATATCCCACCTTTATTATTTTTATAATAACTCAAGATGGTAAACATACCTAATACTCCTTCCTTCTCCTGTTTTCCTACATCAACAATCCTGTGAAATGGATTGGGCTGAGAGAAGAGTGACTGGTCCAAAGTTACCCATCCAGCTTTCATGCCTAAGGCAGGACTACAACTTACTGGTTTTTTAGCCAGCCCCTTAATCACTAGACCACTTCCAGATAAGAAATAGGACTGCAGTGCTGAGTTTATTTTATCTGGAAGACTAGGGGCCTTAAAAAGACATTACCTCTTGTGTTTATTTATTTTTTTAGAGTGGGATTTTGTTCTTTGGAAATATGGAGGTAGAACTCACCCTTCTCCTAAGTTCTGCCCCCAAGATCAATCTGGCTTCTTCACTAGAGATGTGTGTGGGAAATCTGCTAGTTGCACACATCATTAATGCACATGTTCAAGTAGGGAATAATTATTTTTACAGTGTATGAACCTGGGCAGGTCATTATTACAAAGGTTTCACATGGAGGCAGTATAACGACTAGTTGGCCTTTTCTTTCTTTATTAAGTGTTTTGGTGTCTTCTCTTTTGTCTTTAAAAATGCATAAACATTTGAGCTGTCCAGGGATGAAAGAGACAATTGACCTGGCTGATTGCACAAAGTGAGAAATGGTTGTTTTGGAAATGCCACAGGACTTTGTCATTATGTTTACTTAATTAGCTAATACTGGGACAAGAGGTTTTGATGAAGAATTTCACATTTTAGGTGCCATGGTAATTGATGGGGGCTTGTTCTGTTTAGCAAGCACGAGATAAAAATAACAGTTTCTGACTAGCATCACGTTGTGTTTGGCAATTGCCAATGTATATCCTTTGCTTCCAGCTAACATTTTCTAACTCAAGCCCTGTGGGTTTCTTTCCTTGCCTATTTCTGAAGAACTCTGCCACCAGCTGCTTTTTCAGACACAGATAATGTTCAATTTTTGGTTACTTGATACAAGAGATCTAGGCCTGTCACTTTCACTTAGAGCTTCTATGTGGAGATGAATATAGATGCAGTTATTTTTTATTGGGGAAAACAGTCTGTTTTACTAGAGAAGTCACATCTTTAGGTGTGACTTTATGTACTCCTTTAGGCTGTAAACTTAGACAAACAATTCTGCTTCCTTTAATTTCTGATTACCATCACATGCAATTGCCACTATGTCCCAATATCTGGGATGCAAAGATCCAGATTACCAGGAGATGACAGCAGAGCAATTAAAAAATTGGCGGTCATCCAAATTTTTGCACTCTAGATAATGGTTGCTGTAAGCTTATGACATTAGGAAAATTAAGTATCTAATGTTTCCAGTTGAACTACTTTGACTTTCTTTGAAACTATGGTTAATGGTTTGTACATATAGTAACTTGAAATAAGACAGAGGAGATGAATAGAAAAATGCCTTTTCCATTGGATCACTGAATTTTTTTTCAAGCTGCATAGAATTCTTTTTTATGCAATTCTCTTCTTGAAAAAAAAACAGAATTTCATTTCATTTGAAGTGTAAGAATTGGAGCAGAACAGCAGGGCTTTAGCAAAGATTCACAGAGTGCAGCCCTGTTTGGTATTTTTGTGCAGGCAAATGTCTCATAGTGAGATGTTTGTAATTATTTACAGCTGCAAACGTCTGGCCTTTTTCTTGTATCTGGCAGCATGATTTGCTTTGCATGCTCCAAATGTGCATCGATTTCTTCTTTTTTTAAAATAAAATAAAAACAAAATTCTGCTTCTAGCAAAAATAGTACGTAGCTATGACATGGTCCAACTGACATTTGATTTTGAGAAAGGGCACTTGAGGTGCAAAGTGCATCAGATAATCAAACACTGGACTTCATGTCCTCCTTAAAATCTTTCTATCCCTTTATAATTTTAAGTCATGAGTGTGGAATAGCTTCACGGTGTGTTCTACTGGGCAGTCATATGCAGAAATACTTTGCACACCCTGGAGTTAAATAGTAAGCTTAATGATGGCATCAAATGGTCAGTGACGGCAGCTTCTGGGATATTAGTTTTCTCAACTCTTCCTTCCAAGTGATTCTCATGTCAGAAGCTACCCTTGAGGGGGCCCGAATCGTGCTGAGCCTCGGCAGACAACTTCCTTTTATTTTGATTTATTTTACGATGCTCATAGGCCACTCCATTTGAAGCTGACTTTGTAAAGCTCAAGAGAGCCTCATAGTTTTTAAGAGTACCCCTGACTCGCCCTGGAATTAATTTGTTGGTTCCTGGCCTAATGTTTCCCCAGTGAGTGCTGTGGCCTTGCTATACTGAATTCTGTATAGATATTAGCAAAGTATAAGGGGCCATTCCATGCCTAAAGAGCTTTGCAGTCTTAGGACTTCATACGTTATTTCTTTTTCTTCCCTTTCTCCCAAAAGTATATTGAAGGAATTTTGCTTCATTGCAGTCAGTTTCAAGGCAAATCCATTATAGGGGTTTGATCTCTTTTTATGGGAGAGAAGAATTTGCATGAGTGTTCTTTAGAAGTGTTGCCATTTTATTTAAAAATCTTGTCAGCACTGATTAAATCAAGTATTTTGCTTTCAGAAGTGACAGGATATGTTCCACTTTGGAGGAAAAAAGAAAACACATCTTAAATCATCTGGCTGTTAATGCAGTGGGGATGAAGTTGAAAATAATCCTATTGCTCCTTCAAGATTGAAGGATTAACATCACACCAGCCAGCAAGGGGGGTGGGATTAGTTTACACATAAAAAAATGTATAGTTTGCTAACCTATGTAAGCCACCAAGAGTCTTCGGAAATTGGTGGCATAGAAATATGTGTATAAATAAATAAATAAGATTGATCTCAGCCCTGATGCATAATATTTGATAGTTTTCAGGTCAATGAATTGTAGCTTGGATTAATTAGGAAATCATTTTATTCTTTGGGGAATCCAAGTGACATTTTACATTTCAGGTTCCCAAATGAAATTTTTATGAGCAAAGAACAAAATCAAATAACAGCCTGGATTGGAGATACAGTATATATTTGGATGATGTCAATCTGATTTTAAGCAACTGATTTATCTTTTCTAGTGGGTATATAACATCCTGGAGAAGAAGGCTGAGGCTGATCGAATTATCTATGAAAATCCAGATCTCATCAACGGTTTTGTTCTCATTCCAGATTTTAAATGGAATCAAAAACAGGTCAGGTAAAAAAATATTATTTGAGGTAGGAGTTGCTGTTTTACAAGTAAGACAGCCTTTTAGAGAATTGGGTTGCTCTTCCTGTTGCAGCTGGACCTTAGAAAATTTTCAACCTTCTCACATCCTGTTCTGTTGCTTGATAAAATGAAAGTCACCTTGGTTGAGTCACAGGTGAACAACACCACAGTTTCTTTAATATGCCTCTGTGGGACGCAAGCAGTGCTGATGTGGCTAAAGCAGGCGCATCCAACCTTGGCAACTTTTAAGATATATAGATTTCAACTCCCAGAATTAGGGCTATTTTCTAACACTTATTTATTAAACGTATGTACTGCCCAAATGCTAAGAACTCTGATTATTCCACATATGTGTTTATTATTATAATATAGCTGTTTTTTTATCTCCTTGTGTTGTGTTCACCCATTTGTGAACTCTGATTAATGGCTTACTGGGTTGTGTTAACCCAGATATCTGTGATTTATTCAAACCTTGATTAAAAAACCATGATTTATGTGTCACCTATTGAACTGAAAGAGTGATGGTATACTTTAATCATAGACATTCTTGGTTGCCACTCTGTACTTTTGAATTAGCTAATTTTAATAAGTATAGCTGTGAATTTTTTATATGTGTTATTTTCAGAAGATATTTTCTGGTTTGTAAAGTCATGAGATTTCAGCTCCACTATATTTTGAATATGCATCCACTTTATGCCTTTTATAAACCTTTCTGTTCTGAACAGAACAGAAATAAAAAAACTTAACTCGGCTGTCTACAGATAAAAGTTCCTTTTAAAATTTCCTATTCTCAAAATCAGAGTTTGAAATCAGTGCAGTTCATCTGTTTTCTTTGTGTACCAAATTGTCATAGGCACACAAAATTGCATGAAATAATTGTGTTTTTCCACCATAATGCTTCTGCTTTTACAATTAATTCTTTGTTTAAATCGCAACAAAAGTTTTAAAAAAACAGGCATCTGGATTGGATTTTTTTAAGTAGAAGACGTTTCACCTTTTATCCAAAAGGCTTTCTCAGTTCAGAATTTTTCAGAATGCCTGTTTTTCAAACTTTTGTTGCGATGCAATTACCCTGGATGAATGAGAGTCTTCACAGACATCTTTGTTTAAATGTTTTCTTGCTGGATCACATCAGCAAAGGCTCTCCATAACTGTTGTCAGAAGATCATGACACTGCAAGGGGAATGGTGAATAAACTCAAATTTTAAAGTTATGAGCCACCAAATCCTTACTCTAGGAAATGGAATACAAAGGGGTTGTGTTGTCAATTACACACCAAGATCCACACATGGAATAAGCAGTCTTTTCTGTTCTGAAACCAACAAGACAGTCCTTTTGTTCTCATGATTTCCTGTATTGTGGTCATGGGGTCATGTGGTTAAACATGTGGTCATGTGGTTAAACATTTCCTGTATTGTGGTCATGGGGTTAAACAGTGACCATTTGAAAGGAAAAATCAGTTTAAATTTATCACATTATCAAAAACACAAGGAGTTATGATCTGGAAAAACAACATCCAGTTTTAAAAATGTATTCATGCAAAGGAAGACTTAGATCAGCCATTATACTTTCATCATCTCTCAGGATTGGTGATGCTACTATTTTTAATGTGCATTTCAGGAAGTTTTAATTGGATTGGTTAGCTTCCTTGCAAACTTCACAGTAGATAAAAACAGGCCAGATACAATTCAGTGATTCTCTTCAATATACCAGAAATCAATATATTAAGGCAAAGTTTTGGTAACATACATATCTGTTTACATTTATGAGTAAAATGAGGAACAGAGCCCAAGAAGAGGGTTTAGATACCATTTCTAATGAATTGTCAAATGACTCATTTATTCCTGAGAAGTAATGTCATGAGAATTGGACCCTGTTCTGGAGTTAAATTTTGCTAAATGACCAAATATTTAATTTTCTTAACTGTCTTTCAAAATGTTGGAGAGATTTTTTGAAAAGGCATAGTTAGCCAGGTCAAGATATTATAATATTGAACTGGCACGTATCCAGAAGTTGCTTCTTGTTTATT